>JAOCNB020336312.1:0-15763 GCA_026546465.2 Palythoa caribaeorum
GTTACTATATGGTACAGAGAACGTATATATAAAGTGAACTTGGAATTCCCTTGCAAATGTGGGAGTTTCAGCTTGTTACGATTGCAAGTCCAACAATGAATTTGTATATATTAAAACTTTGGAAGCATGAAAAAAAAATTAGTTTGTAAATATGGTTAAAGTTTTTCGGCCAAAACTAATATGAAAATATTGTTTTAATGACTTTTTTCATTTTAAAAGCATGCAAAGAACTGCGCATGTGCAAAGCAACGCTTCACAGAGAAAACAGATAAACTATACCGCCACTGAATCGCCGTTGTATTATGAAAAATCTACGAATCTTCTACATTAAAAGTACTTTTCGGCAGTCAAGTCAAGTTTTATTTGAATGTTTAGTTCGAACGACACATCATACTCAAATTGTTTCCGATAAATTGTTTGGGAGATCGACAATGATCAAATCACTGCCAACCATCCAATGTATATATTTGAAACTAAACGGCAAACACAAATTCAAAGGAATTTCTTGTGCTGTAAAAACATCCCAAATATTGACGGACCTAAGAAATACTAACAAAATATACACATTTTTATTATAAGAACGACGCTCAAATTTGCCCAAAATGTGAGACAGTGTTATGTAAATGACATTTTTGTTTATACGACCTCCGTACCGACTGTGGCGGTTGATTCCTGCCACTGTAACTTTCTTAACTTCATGATTTATATACATTAGCTGCCAATGTACGGTCTGAGCATGGATACACAAATATTTTGTAGAATACGTACCGGTACACAGTAAAAAAATTGTAACTTTTTGTTTCAATACTTTACTAAATGCAAAGTCAAGAGTGAACACGAACAGAATCCGAGTCTTGAAGGCATTGATAGTCAGTAATAATAATACCGTACCAGTGAAGAAAAAAGAAAAGTTTAAAAACAATTGAGGCTCAATTTGTATCAAAAGTTACGAACTATGAGTCTCTACCAAAGTTTACTGGTAAGTTTTGAAAAAAGTATTCTAGTTCGAGAGAATTTATGTAGAAATAATTTGCCAGCAGTTGACGAGTCATGGCTGGTTAGTTGTGCTATAATTCACTGTTTAGAAATTTAAATTAAGATTCTTCGCAGATAAATAAAACCGCGCGCGATAACAGCTATAATGAGCGTCCCTTATAATTTTACTGTCAATAAAGTAAGAAAAATAAAGCGATTTAAGACGTCTGGTTATCTCACCCTCGAAAAACGAAGTACTCCTTTGAACAAAAACTAAAAATAGGAATTTAATCTTATCGCCCAAATCGTTACGAGGGTTTGGATTGTTCCAGTCAAAATTTAGATATGCACAAGATTATTTGAATCTTGATCATTTATCAAGATTGTACTTTGGTTACTCAGATAATGTAAAATACAAGGACATGTTCAAATGTGTTTTCGAACGGTTGTTTCAAGTGTTTCAGCTACGATTTGTTTAAAATACAGGAGTGGGCGTGTTTTAGAAAAGTACTCTTCATATGGTTAAACTGCAAGGTGAAAACCGAAGCGGAAAAACTGAACGAAGTACGACTACGAGAAGTTAAAAGAAATTCTAAGGAAGAACGATTTACGAATTTTTGTCTTCTATGTTTTTTTTTTAAAAGATTTCAACTGTTATTTACATTTTAGCGTTTTGTTGGGGATAAGGAAGTTGTTGTATAAAAATATTATACAGTATCCTTTCTTAATGTCTTAACGTTTGCCTGGAGAGCAATCGGCGATTTGTTGTCTGCTATGCATATTAGAATCTGAAGCGAAAGTTCGCTCGCCTTTTACTGAAGAAAGGCGTGAAGTTTGAATAACAAAGATACAGCTGGTTTACTTTGCATCTGTCCAAAATGAATATATATGAACAAATGAGTATAAAAAGCCAAATGAAGTTAACACTCAAAGCTTATAGTACCACAAAACACAAAATGCATTCTAAGGTGCAGTGCTTTTTAAGAGAGTTATTAAAACAAAAGAATTGATTTTCAGATAAATTAGTACGCTGCAGTATTTCTATAAGCACTGTAACTCAAATACTTTTAGCATTAATGCGGTAATGGCATTTCATTGAAAGCCTTGACACACTAATCACAGACTGTCATTTCAAATAAATTGTATTTCAAATGATACAAACACAGAAACTACCAGTACTTTTGTCACTTAGTTGTCTTCTTTACAAATACAATACTGAATAGAACTACAGCTGTTTTAAAACAATTTTGCTTAGATCTTTCTCAGTACTTGCCAGGACTGTGTTACTTTGAAATGACTTTGGATTAATTTTTGTGAAATTTTACCGAGTTTGTCCGGCGGAAAATTAAGCTTACTGAATACAGTAAAACAATTTACATCTCAACGCAGTTTTTTTTGATAATTTTAAAATTAAACTGTTTCAAAATGATAAGAGCATTGTTTTAAGACCCTTAGTTCAAGAAAGAAGAAGATGAAGATACATAATTCATTGATTTAGCAGGCAATAATGCATGGCCTCCAGGTGAATCATATAGAGCAACTGAAAAAACACGTTCAGTGAGTTTTGTTTTGACGGTAAAGAAAAGCAATTGATAAACATTTTGTTGGCCTGACGGCAGGCAAATACATGTAGCATCAAGCAGCTTAAGCCTATACATTCCCCCTTTCCGATAATGATAACAAATTGAGTACTTCTATAGCAACCTATGGCAAGCTTCTAAGACGCTGCTAACAAGATATTTTTGAAGGGAGGAGAGCGGCTGTACACAGGCTAAGCATCAAGACTCGTTATTTTTTTAATGGCTAGTTACATTATGTTCCAATACACACACCATGCAGCTCTTTTTCCTTTTCCTTTCCTTTCCTTTTTTTTTCCTTTCCTTTCCTTTCTTTCCTTCTTTCCTTTCCTTTCCTTTCCTTTCCTTTCCTTTCTTTTCCTTCCACTCCATCCTTTCAATCTGTTATTTCCCATTTTAACTTTCGCAATGGCAAAACGTGTCAAAAGCCCAAAGGCCCAAAGCTTTCACTGCGCTATTATTATTTTATGTTACTTTATTCCAGCTTGTGTCAAACTCCAAAGTTGCTCGGTATTAAAAAACTGAGATGTGAAAAACAGCTTCGATTGTTGGATGTTGAATACAGAATTTACGCTTTTAAAACACACGTCGTTCGTCATGGCACATTTTAGTCGGTGGCCGTTGTGTCACGGAGTTGTATCAATCGTTTTTCTTGGAATTCAAAACAAAAGCAAAGTTTAACATTTTCTTTTTAAAATGTGGTGACATTTTAGACGTAAGTATAAGAACTAACGTCTGAATTTTAATAACAGTTTCAATGGCGTCGGAAGGTGAAAATTATGAAGGGAATACGTCAAAAAAGCAATTTCTGTAATCATAAAAGAAAAAGAAGTTGATCACTAGCTAAAATGTATTGAGCTATTTGACAATTCTTTAAAAACCTAGTACTTTTTGATGAGAAATATAAACAAAGAAACGGAAGACTTTAATGCTTGACTTTAAAAATCGCTTAAATCACAGAATTGTTGAGGGGGGAAGGCAAGGGACCACCCAACCAAATTATTTGGGACCCAGTACATCCCCCTGTTCTAAGTTCCGTCACCCACGAGCTCTTCCTTTAAAAATCTATTTGCGATTCACTTTCTCTCAGAGCTAGAATTAAATAATACATATATACCGTAAGAAGATCAGTTGTAAAGAACGCCCTCTGTTTTACAGTCTTTTAAGACATTGACAGCGACATAATTATGTAATACTAGAAAAGCCACTTGCGAGAACTGAAAAGAACTGAAAAAAACCCTGTAAAACACTAGCTCCTAGCTAGGTGGACTCAAAGCTGTGTTATGAAAAACAATTACAAAGAAGAAAGATCAGGCTGGGCTACAGAAGCAGAGTGACAAATACATAAAACTTAATAATGATTTCAACTTAGTTGTGCTTTTTAGAAACAATTTAAACCGAAGTAGTTAAGTCGTAAATATAGAAGAATTTAAAATAAGACAAAGCAATCCAAACCCATTAAGTATTTTTCTTACATGAAAAACTAACAAGATGCAATCGAATTATTGACTCGGGGCAATGTCGGGCAGGCTACACCAGGCTACACCAAGCGGCAGTTTTCGTTTGATATTTTTTTGATGACTAAATAAATAAAATACTAATGATTTTAGGACTCTTGACGGAGTATTTATTTTGTTTTAACAGATGTAGCTTTTTTGGCTTAAGGCCGAAAACGTAGCGCATCAAAAAAGCAATAGTTATTACTTTCTAAAAGCCTTAAAAACTCAGCAAAAAACAGTTTTGTCATCTCATAAAGATACTTATTGTATTTATCAGTAGTAAAGGTCTTTTCCCAGGAATAAACAGTAAGGTAAAAACAAACAATTTCTCACTTGTTTTCGTTTCTTGTTGGGTTGAGTACAAGTGGATTGAACAACTGATCACATGCTAGATCTACGGTTCAGTGTTTGAAACTTGTGATCAACCAATGCAAATTGAAAAGTTTAACCCTCTCAGCCTAAGGCAATTTATCAACATCTAACTTCTCCTTACAAGACTCAAACAAAACATATAACTGATACTGATGAGAAATAAGGAACTGATCAATTTGAGAAAGCTATAGAAGTTGAAAAGCCAAATTCTCCCAAACTGCTTATTTAGAAAGTATGGAGCTCAGTTGGGAGAATTTATCAACACGTCATTTGTCGAGTTCGGGGCTTAAAGGATAAAGTAGCAATGGGCTTCTGGTTTAAGTTTTTTATACCCGTTTTCAAAATTTTAGCAAACTTCACAAAGCCACACAGAATAAGTGAAATGAGCAATAGAAAAGTTAACTTGTTCAGCAATTGGTCGTTGACTGCCAAGGTTTCATCAACTTTGTCATTCTTTTTTTATTCTTTCTACATCTTGTCAAGTGTTATGGCTTTTGTTTGCCCGCGCGTGATCGTGAAGAAATCATTTAGTTTTACGTGCATAACGCTTTACGCATATGCTCGGGTGTATTGCGTTTTCTTGGCATGGTACGTTGGCGTCATAAAAAGACAAAATAAATGTAAAAGACTGCATTACTATTGTGCTTTGTCTTCAACAGACGTTTGACTCCCTAGCTTCAATTTTGTTTTCTAAAATAAGCTCTAACCCGTTAACCAATTTTGAGTATGATTTGTCAAACTTAGAAATGTTTATACACATTCAACAGCATACAGTTTTTAATTATAGAGTGGGCGAGTTAATAAACTAAATAGCGCGCTAATAAACCAAGGTTTTTTTATAGTTGTGCATTTAAAGTAAAACGAAACACTGAAATTATGTAAGCTCAACCTGGCAGCAGCCATGTTGACGAGATGCGGTAACTGGTGTAAAAGTTTCTTGACCAACTTTCCCATTACCTACAAAGTGCGCTGTATATGATACCTTGAGAGCTCATTTAGATCCGAGTACGAGTACAAGATTTTAAGAGCGTGCTCATTTACCAGCAAACTCGTTGTGGAGAGGACGACCTTAGCTTGAAATCTTGTTCTCTTGACAACGAGTTTGCTTGGCAAGCGCGCGCGCTCTTAAAATCTTGTTCTCGTACTCGTACACGTACTTGTGCTCGGATCTAAGGGTCTCTAATATCCAAGTGTGAACGCATGAAATTTTAAGCAATATTATAGCGTGTACTAAACAAATGGAGTTGAGAAATTTTCTGTTTTCCACTTATTCCTTTTTCAGAGCCTGCTATATTCTGGTGCTGCGGTCACTTTAGTTAAATTCATTCATCTGACAGCCAGGTGTTTGGGATAGCAGGTGGAAAAAGTGTTTCTCTTCAACTCCAACACAGAGGAAATTCGAGCGGCAAAGAGAAGCGGGAATATCTAAACAAAAAATAGAAATAAAGAAAACCATTTGTATAATTTATACAAAATTTGGCAAAAGCTATTTAGTATAAAGATAAAAGAAGATCTCGACAAGGCAGCAAAACACATTGACGTTGTGTATGTCATCGATTTTAATATAAATACTCCATGACAACAGAACAAATGACGCGTTTCTTTGATAAAACTCAAACGAGTGCTAAACATATTGAAAACATCAGTCTAAAGAAGTGAACCTTAGTTGAGCTGAAATATGTAATTAGGCTAATCTGCTAAGTCAGGAACCATAGCCAAATAGTTCTATTAATTTTTACTAGAATTGTATTTGTCCCAAGATTGCAAAAATTACTCAGGGATTTTTAAGCTGTGACAAAGTTTAATTACGAAAGACCGCCCTTATGAAAACACAGAGAAAAACATATTTGAAGCGGCTTCCGTGCAGCCTTTGTCATCTGTCTTCCCAGAAAAAGAATACAAAAAATTAAAGATGATTTTTTCAAAATGAATTAACATTTAATCACTAATTTAATGTTGATTCGAATAAAAAGAACAAAATTAGCAAGACAACTCGACCAATCTCAACAAAGTTATTTTTATATGCGGCACTAAATATCAACGTGAACTGAACTATTTCAACAAAAGTCTTTCTGTATGGCTTACTTCGGTGTTATGAATTGAACAGACCAAACGTTTCATAAAGTCTTATTACATAACAAGTTTGAAGGTATAACTCAACGGCGATAAAAACTGCGGTTTCCAAGCCACTTAAAATTAAGTGTTTAGCATAACACGTAATAATTTACACTCGCTTCTTCCCAACGTTTATTTCGTCAATAAAGAAAATTGAGACTTGATTTGTTTTAACTTTTAGATAAATTCTCAATTTTAAATATTTTTTTATGGCACTTAGCGAAACGATCTCCATGTATGTACGAAAGTTCGTTTGGCGATTGCCGGTCAGAGGTCTGCTCGAGCTGTTGAAAAGCGATGCTTAGCAGGGCATTGAAACTCTCAGCCATTGCCATTCATGAGCCGTCATTGTGCCAAATACTAACAATGTAAATAAACAGCGTGTAGTAAAGTGTGTTTTCAACTGGTTTAACAGCGAGCAATGCAGAATTTGTCTCTCTAAATTGTTAATTTCATCCTAAGTCTTGTGACAGTCAATGTTTCAAATGTATACATTAAACATTTCGCACGTGAGTGGTTTTCGGCATAAGAACTCTTTTTGAAAAGATGATCAGAACAGACAAAAGCACACAAATTGAACGATTTTCAAGTTTACATAATCGTACTCAAACAATACGGCATCAGAAGTTGCTCATTTTTAGACAAAAGCGCTCAATGTCATTGGCTTTTGTCGGCTTGCTGTCAAATTTGCTGTCAATTTAACTTGACAGGCGGGGTTAAAAGATATCAAGCGAGGTGAGGCGAGCAAGACAGTTCTGGAAAGTGTGCTATTTTAAACCATAATTGGTGACCGGTTTATGAATGAACGTCGCTGATGCGATTTGGATTTCTCTCAAGCTTAATAAGTGATTTTCGTTCAAAACAAAGGCAAGCTTTGGCATTTAGAACTTATAATAGGGCTTGTAACTAAAAAGAAATTTAGTTTCGGGCAAAGATCGGCAGCTGTCTCATGAATGAAAAGCCACCCACTGGGGCCCTTAAAGGCAAGACTGCATAAATTTCACGCGCAACGAATGCATTTTACATAAACGTTGCTGCCAGAACAGAAACAAGTAAATAAGTCATATAAGAACTGGAAAGCGACAACAGAATACTAAGTGAGCAGCAATTCACTGTCCAAACACGGGGGTAAAAGCAAAAATTACAAATGGTTCAACAGTGCGCTGGCTGTGAATTGCCAATCGCAGATAAATTTCTTCTTAAAGTTCTTGATCGCGTTTGGCACGTGAAGTGTGTGAAGTGTTGCGAGTGCAAATGTACTTTGTCAGAGAAGTGTTTTTCTCGCGATGGAAGGCTGTTTTGCCGCAAAGACTTCTATAGGTAAGTCGAGATGATCAAAATCTTCGTACACTGGTGCGGATTCAACTTGCGTTACATGTATTATTACAAAGATTGTTCTTGTAAGTTTCAAAGTCACAAGGGTAGCGGAAGACGGTTATGTAAGGAAACATCATTTTTATTCTACTTCTGCGTTTCATGACAGGCGTTATGGGACAAAGTGTGCCGGCTGCACTCAAGGAATCTCGCCAAATGATATGGTACGCAGGGCCAGGAACTACGTCTTTCATGTTGACTGCTTCATTTGTTCCGTATGTAAGCGACAAATTGCTACTGGCGACGAATTGTATTACATTGGAGACTGCAACTTTATCTGCAAAAAGGACTTCTACCACACCAACATTACCCATACAGGTACGAATTCTCGTTGTAGAAATCTAATTTAGTGGTACTAATTTTAATATATCGATGCTAATTCTCATTCGCAGAACCCGAGAAGGATTATACTTTCCGATTAGATGACGATCTTGAAGCCGCTTTAGGGGGAAAACGTAGAGGTCCCCGCACGACTATCAAAGCTAAACAACTTGAAGCACTTAAGTCTACCTTTGCAGCTACGCCAAAACCCACTCGTAGTATCCGAGAAAAACTCGCTCAAGAAACCGGTTTGAATATGCGAGTAATTCAGGTTTGGTTTCAGAACAGAAGGTCGAAAGAAAGAAGACTGAAACAACAAGGTGTAAGTCAACAGTCAAACTCTCAAAATCGCTCTTTGCGAAACCATCGAAGAACGCGCATAAACCGCTTGGATAGCAGCGAATCCCTTGACGAAAACCCATCCATCAACACCTCTCATCTTCAAGATTACCAACCCCAAGGCAAGTAACTAAGCATTTCACGGTCGAGTTTAAAAGATTTTTATTTGTTCGGATTTAAATGTTTAGTTATAGACTTTGCTCTTCCAGAACGAAAATAGACCGTTGCAAACCAAAGACCGAAATATTTTGCACGACCGCGAAACATTTGAAACCCGTTTAAAGTAATTTTATAAAGCTCTTCAAATTTGTTTAAAAAGCTCTCGAAACTCTTGATAAAGAAAAACAGATAAGCCTTTTCGAGATTCAGAAACTTCTTCGAAGGTGGCCCGTCGCTGGGAGAGCTTTTTGCACGTCAAAGCATGCATATAAATTTTCTTTCATCTAAATGGTTAAGAAATAGAAACTCTTACTTTTATCTAGACATTGTGCATTTTGTATTCTTTTTAAAATTGCACTTTCCTTGTGTTTACATTATCAACCGATATTTCTCACTTTCAAAAATATGGAAACGGTGAGTCAAAGTCCTCAAAACAAAACATTTGCTGTTCATAAGATCAAAACTTTGGCTTTGCCACAACTCAAAGATTGACGATTGCGGTCGATTGGAAATTAACTCGAGGAATTGAACAGCTGTGCAAAGATTTGTCACTTCCCACAAAACTGAGAAGAAGCTGAAATAATTGCTACAGAATTTCTTAAATTTCATTTTTTTGTCAGTAGAAGTGGCTTAAGTGATCCACACAATGTTGGGTATAAAGAGCATTTGTTTAACAGAAGTTGCTCTTTTATTTATTTAATAGGTTGTCGTCCAAAATTATGCTGCTTTCGCCTCGCAGGAAGTCGTTATTTGACACTCTAGGGCAATAAATGTTTTTACTAGCTAGTCTTTTTGTCAAGTCATTCCTTTCATTTCCTGCAAATTTTCTTCTAGAGAAAAAGGCATTAGTTTCCCCAGCGACATGCCAGTTACCAAACAGCGAACTTTCCACATGGGATTAATAGATTATACAAGATTTGCGTTTTCTTTTAGTTGTATTTATTTTCTTAAAAATGTTAACTTACGAAAATCTGTGAAAAATAAAGGGTGTACGCTTTGGTACATAAGCCGACTCCGATAAAATCGCCAGTGCTTTTACATGTTTTAGCCTTAATGCTGTGTGCAAGTTACATTCATTGATTGGAAATGATTTAGTATTTCGTAAACTGCTCTAGGCTCGTCACACCGCATCATGACCAGCTATTTCTGTGCTTAGTTTATATTTTGACAGCTTGCTCCTTTTGACAATATCATCAAGAGCACAATTTTCAACCGTACTTGACAGAAGATGCGAAATAAAGCGAATTTGCAGATTGATTTTATCGCAAAGAAAGTCATTGCCCTGCTTTAGACTTCATTTAGATCCGGTTGGATTTTGTCTACTTGCCACAATGGTCAATGGAGATATTTTCTTATCAGAAATTCAAGGACGTTAAAGAGTGATGGGGATTCAATAATCGCCAAGTAATCTCAGTTTCGCTTTCTTTTTTTGCATAGATATTTGGCACTCATTTAAGTGTATGTTGTATGAAGCAAAAAGTTTGATATTGGAAACAGTGGATTGATTTTGTTCAACACTGTTTTAATTTACAACATTTATTATATCACTATCAATGCAACAGCATTATTGCCGAGTAAAAAGTAGCAATCGTACATCTGTTCTTGGCCGTAATTGCAATAGACACGAACCAACACAAAAGTAACTCTTAGCTCTAATTGTTGTCCGATAGTTTATTTGTTGTTGAAATTGGGAATGATGACATTTTTAAAACATTTTAAATAAAATGAAAGCTTTTTCAATGCATTTGGCAAAAATAAAAGCTTGTGTTTTTGTGTTCTTGAGATAATAGATTTAATCTTTCGCCGTGAAGAGATTTTAAAAAAAAAATAGATGAAGCGTAAGCACCTTTCTAGTTTTGAGTAAAGTTCTTTTAACTTTGAATACCTAATATTACTAGCATTAAGTTTTTGGTTGTATGGCTTGTTTACTTGAAGTTATGAACAATTTCAACCAAACTGTTTTGCAGATATTTCAAATCATGCTCCCCCGAGCCCAAGCCAATACGCCGTGCAGTCAGCACCGAATTCGCAGTATAACAACAACGATTATTACTCAAAGTCTGATGCAGTCACAGAAGTTATAACTTCTATGAATCCCAATGAAATAGCTGCAACTGGTTACAGCGGACAAAGATTAGGAGTAACGTCGCTCCATAGCAACAGTTCCCCTGGATCCACCTTAACTTCTAGCGAACATTTCAGCCATCATCACTCCAACGGTAGTGAACCTCCAGGCGCTTTGATGAATCCAACTTCAACAGAAGTGTGGTGATCGTGTACCAACAATAATAAAATCACTATTTCTTTTATAGAATTCTTAAACTGAGAGCCATATTCAGTCTCTGAGAATCGACAATAAAGTTTTTGTCAGAATGAAACAACACTAAATAAAGGAGAGTATACTACGCCGCGATATCTGTCGCCAAGTTCACCTGTCATCAGTTTTAAATAAAAAGGGTTGCATGTTTTTGTGGAAAAAAAGTCGGGGAATACAAAGGTGTTATCATGGCGCCTTATCAAAAACACCGCTGTCGGTTATCTAAAAGTCGGTCTTTTAAACGTAAAATCAATAATTGTTTGCCTGGAGGCCAACATTATAGTTTTTGATTTTTTTTGCGAAATGTAGCTCCGTCTCGGAAAACTCTCAAACTCAGTTGCTGCCATAAACAAACTCGTGGGGAATTTTGGAGATGATTAGTTTGTGATAAACATGGCAAAACAGAGAATTTAAAAGCTATGCTTTTTTATTATTCATAAGTCTCTTTCTAAACAGATTTCTTGGCTTTCATGAAGGTCTTTTGAAAATTTTATGATTTCCATAAACGAGTGTTCTTTGAACCCGTTTCAGCGCGGAGGGGCTTAAAGAAGTCTTTAGAAAGCTGACTCCAATTTTCCAATTTTTTCGTTGTCCAACTTGAAACTGGCCAAGCAGAAGTGTTTAAGTTACGTTTTGCAGGTGCACTGTGAAAGAACTGTGTAAAGATACGAATGATGTATGATCAATAATGAAAAATAAACATAGTCTATTTTTGCCACGTGTTGGTTTATTCCTGCCACGCGATGGTAGTTTTAATTTGACAATCAGCAGGAATAAAAAATAGTCAACTTGAGACCTTACTTGAATTTTATCATCCCCAATAACTTAGACAGTCTTTTAAAGGATAAATTTAAATGACAAATAACGTTGAACATATATCTTGATAAACGGCATTGTAGATGTTTTTAGACGTTTTTGCTCATCCTGTATTCAAAGACTATATTTCTATAGCCATACGAATGCGCCAGTGTTTTCACGATTTTAGTTCAAAACAGGAAGGTTTGCGAAAGTTTTCAGTACTTCAACATAGAGTGTGTACCATTGATCGGAAATCCGTTTCTTTCCACTTCGCGTGGGAAACACAAAGAACAGCAAGGAAAAAGATGATGGGATGTTGTACAGAGTGGCTGGACGTTTTGGGCACCTTTTGTTGTATAGCTGCTGGAGATCACACACGCACTGAAACACATGGCGTTTCCGAATGCGACCACCAAAACGAAAACCAAAACAGGTCTCCGGGACTCATTACTGATGCGTTAGTTGTATGTTTTAGGGACAGACGTCAAGCAGTGCTATTGAGCGAGAAAATCTTTCGAGTTTACTCGCGTGGGTGGGGGGCTAATGGTAATGTCGCACACATCCTTAGTTCAATTCTTGTTTTAACAGTAAGCTTTTGTGATGGTCTTTATCCAGGCTTAACGCCTCCGGTCACAACGTTTGTAGCTGCTTACATTGAATGATCATGAATCTGTAAAACATTCATCAATCTTTTTTTCATGCTCGCTTTGTTTTCCAATCAGCGAAAATGTAAACTGAAGATTTCAAAGGCAATCGCGCGTTAGGTGGCCCTCGCTTTCGTGCAGACTGTGTTTACCCGCCAAAGTTGTCAGCAATGGCTTAAAAACACATCTTGAATTAGTTGTTACGAAACGAAAATTCTATCAAGCAAACGTCCTGCTGAACATCTGCTCAAATACACTGCACAATTATTTTATCTTTTTAGCCTTTAAATATGGATAAGTTTTACTAAGAAAAAGTGATGATGACACTTAAACAAGTTATGAAAACGTTTTTGACAGAAAAATTTGAAAAATTTCAAGATTTTTGTTCAATATATCGCAACCATATTGTGTGTTATACGGAAAAGTCATAAATACTATTAATACAGTCTTTCTAGTAGCCTCAATTTAAACGGAGTGCGTTAAGCTTCAATATTGAAAGACTTCAAAGTTATAAGATTCTTCAAAAAGGAATTTGTCCGGGAAGTTCTCTGTGAGTCACCATTTGTTTAACATTTCATTAATTAAATAGCTAAAAATTTTTGACAACCAAATAGTATACGCAGTATTTATTGCGACAGTTTATGTGTAAACAGCTGTCGTGCCGTGCTTGTGATAAATGGCTTTTTCCTTGACAAATCTACTCAATAAATTCTGATCAATAAACGTTTCAAGCGTATAAATTCTTTGCCATGGCATCTTCGTGTAGTGCTACATAACTCACGCAATGCTTTCACGGAAGGTAATTGATTGTTATGTGAGTTCTTGGCACACAAATAGTATTTGCAAAAACCATAAACTGAATTTCCCTGAATATTTCCGAATGTACCTGTGTCGTGCTGAGACTTTTGAAGAAAACGCTAGCTAAAAAGTAAAGCGATTGAACTCGGAATGAGCCAGTGATTTAGAATTCATCAGTTTTACTAGCAAATTAACCGAAGTTATCAGTTTATTTAAATTAAAAGTGATTTAATACTTGGGGACAAACTATGACAACTTCGTCGAAAATAAGCTACAGGAATATAAATAAGACTAGAGTCGTGGGTTCTCGTTTTGCATTAGGCGATATAGGAATAAATGAAACTACATCGTTCTCTCGGTTCCCCGAGAACTGAACACACCGAACTGACGAGACAAAAGAAGATTCGTTTCAGATTTAATGAGGAAAACTAAATTGTGTATTAACAAAGTTTTTAATACATTCAGAGAGTGAGGAATCATATTTGTATTCATTCACATCAGTACTTTTTGTTATGAAAAACTGAATTTACATGTAGGAAACTGTACATGAGACCTCGCTAGCAATTTTTAACAAAAGGCCGTCGCGAACCGTATTTAAACTCCTCTCAGACCAGCCACTTTAGAAATATTTCTTTTTACTTTCTTCTTTGTCTTAGAGATATAAAAATGGTATTAATTTATGTAAGTATTAATATTGAGAAAAACTTCTGTCAACAAGGCGTTCTTGTTTTGTTTCCGGCTTTGAATATGATAATCGCTCGACACGAGCCGCTGTTAACGATACTGAATTTCAGAAGTTAATATACAAAAGAGATTAAACGAAAGAACAACTAGGTCCAATATTAATACTGTAAATGAAAAATGGTTTTATTTGTGTAAAACACAAGCAGCGATCTTAAAACTTCTTTGCATTCATTAAAACAAAATAACTGCCACGTAGTCATGGTTGAGCAAGAAAATTCTGCTCAGCACTAGCAGTATTAATCCCTAATTGCATTATTCTCTTGAAAACAAAAATAAAATATGTTATTTTTTTATTATTTACGGTCTGAGACTTTAAACAATGTGCTAAAAGCAGTGTTTTTCACAATATATAACAATGCATGATTAATTACGCGTGTACAAATAAATTATTTATTAAAAATGTTCTTCTAAGGATATCGGAATCCCATATGGTCTAGTGGTTAGGATCCGGCGCTCTCACCGCCGTGGCCCGGGTTCGATTCCCGGTGTGGGAAACCATCAGTTCATTTTGCTTTTTTTTTTCTACGAACACAAATATCATTTTCCTTTTTCTGTTAACTTTTGCCGTTAGAACGTTGAAGGTTTAATAGAACCATGGAAATAGTAGTGTTTCTTTGAGCGATATTTTGCCATTCACCAAAAGTACATTTCAAATTTTCTTTAAATCGTGTTCCATAGTAATAGATAGAGGTGATCCCGTTTGAGCCTCTGGCTCTGTCTCTGAGTTATTCAGCGGTATTTTTCAATTATTCTTGATATAAAAAATTTTTGTAAATGAAACTTTTATGCTCAACGTTTCGTGCAGCTATAAACTTATATGATAAAATGGAATGCTGCGTCGGTGCTTCTACAGAAACAGTTTGATAAATTCTTAAGTTGTTGTCATGTTGAAAGTTAATGGCACCGAGAACATCGTTAAAAGTGGAAAAAAACTGAGTCTGAGGACGTGTCACGTTTCGGACTATACAGTAGTCCTTCGTCAGAGTAAAGTGTGTGGGAGATGGGAGATAAGTCGAGAGGTGGTTATATGTAATATAAATGGAAGATAGACTGCCCAATGAGATAGGTAGGTACAAAAACAAAAGGCAATAAAGGACAGAAATGTGTGAGAAAAGTACCAGAGTCAGACAAAAGAAAAGGACCAGAAATGACAAGAGGCTAATTAAACTCGAAATGTTCATTTTTCCCGTGGGGTTTAGAGTGCCCAAGGTGTGAATTATAGTCAAATTTCTTTGGTTTTGCGACAATCGTTGCCGCTGTTGATGAGAGATGCAACAAAATTAGAAACAGAGTGATGAGAAGAATTAAAATGGCGAGAGACCGGTTTGACGGCCAGTTTCCCCAAAATATAACTGATCACAGACGAAAGTGGGAGCAATGAATACAACAGATAATGTTAGATGTCAGTGAAATCAGTCACTTCACTCCAACGAAGGACTCTCAACAGATGCTCTGCAGCTTTCGATGTATACAAATGTCGAATGCAGTAACTGCGCATGCGTGACAACGTTCGCGGTGAAAATTAAGAAAATTTAAAAAAGTTTTTGGATATTCGGAAAAACTTGAACTCCTGGAAAAATGTAGTTTTTATTTGACTTTTTTCCGAAACTTTGAAATTGTTGTATTAGAGAAACAGCACGAGAACGTTGATAATCTACGAATTCCAGTCCCATAATCACCAGATTCAATTCATCATACCTGTTAAATACCTCCACATTCTAATTGTAGAGG
>JAOCNB020336859.1:0-15758 GCA_026546465.2 Palythoa caribaeorum
AGTTTAAATCAATGAGAAAATTTGATGTAAATTTCGTGCAGAATTAACTTTAAAAGCAAAATATATATATTTAAAAATTCAGTTGAAATAATACAATCAAAATTCTGTTAAGAATAGCTTCGCGATTAAGATAGTTTACACTGAAAGGTTGCTGTTTTTCAACAAACCTTGCCATTACAGCGGAGAATCAGTTTCTTATTGACTTTTATATGAAAAGAACTTGGCTGAATAGGCAAATGACTGATAAGCTTATTCTTACGAAGGAAAAACTTTGTCAACAAGTAAATTAGTTAGTTTTCAAATTAGTAAACATTGTTTTTAAGGTGACTTAGATTGAAGTTTACAAATGAATTTTACCATATTAAAAGTTTTTTGTCAGATCTGATAAAGCAGTCCTGCTTGCTTTGTTGTGAATAGCCTTTGTTGAAACTTTTGTCGGGTAATATTTGTGATTTTAATTATCACTAAATTAGTTTTCAGTGGCCAATTTATTGTTAAGCCACAGCGGAAGCTTGATAATCAGAACAAACAGAGTAATATCGACTCAAACCCAATTATTTATATCTTTTCTTTTCTAAATTTGTCAGAAACAAATGATTATGCGTAGTCGGAAACGAAATAGAACACTAAATCATTAGGAGCATATGTGGCAGTTTTATGTTCCACGGTTTTTTTCGATAAGAAGAACGGTATGAAAAACAGTGATGCTCAAACTTGGTAAAACTTGAGAACAATTTAAAATCTAAATTGAAGTCACACGACAATATAATAATAATAAAAATAATGATGATAATAATAATAATAATAATAATAATAATAATAATGATAATAATAATAAAATTTGTCACGCCACAGGACGAAAGCAATGCCAAAGCTCTACTCAAAACTAGTTTAAAATGCTACTAGTCGTAGCTCTCGCAAAGTGCCAATCAGCACAAAACATCTAGTCAACTCTCGCGTTTTGTGAATGTTTCTATATGACGGACTCTTGTTCATACGGACAAAAAATGTTGTTCCGACGAAAAAGTAATACCAATTAAGTAAGACATTTTAGAAAAGTGAAAAAAAAAACATTTCAGTAGGAGATGTAAAATGATGCCGAGATCTGTCAGTGTAAACTAAGTTGCATCAATTATTACCCAAACGAAAGCCAAAAGATGTTTACTACTGTTGCCTTATGCCACGCTCCCAAAAAAATTATGCTGAGATTGGCTCATAGGCGTCTCGCTATTGTTAACTCAAGTTACGCTAAGTTACGCTGAAATCGAGATCTTTTCTCCTAGGAAGTCCTGTAGCTCGTACACACAGCTCTATAAGCTGCTGCCTCGCCAGCCTCGCCTCTTGTCTCGGCTGGCGCGTTGGCAATAAAAAGACTGGTTTAACCAGTTGAAATATAGTATTTTAAATGTTTAAAACAAGGTTTAGTTGAGTTTTTATTTTGAAATTTAGTTTTGTGACATCTATTGTCGACTTGTTCCAGCTCAGGGATCCTACGTTAGCTGGAGCAATTATTTGTAGATTTCCTCTCATTTGAAGTTTTTCTTAATTCAAAACTAGAGTTCGAGTTAAAATTGCATGCAAGATAACAGTTAAGGTATAGAGTAATTTACGAACTGTGGGCCTTAGAGTAATATTCGTGTGGGGTTTTAAGTTTGTACGTGTATACGTCACGTGACGGCAGTGGCACCACCTACCCTAATATAACACCATGGGATAATTGCTGACTACTCTTTGTCTATCTTGAATCCAACTACTTTCGTGGCTATGTATAGAAATTTCAAAATATATACCCCACTTCCGTTGATTTTGTACCATGTTCTAAGGTTGGGCGTGTTAGGCCAAAATCTCATATCCTAGATCTTCCCCCTTGCTCCTTCCAGTACCGGCACCCAGATCAACACAAATCTTTGCTAAAATACTAACATCAATCCCTTTGGCTGATTTACATAGCTTTCCATTGAAATTGATTCGCGGCCAGAAAAACTTTTGCTTTTTCTGCGGCTTGACCGGCTCGACTGCATGAAACTCGTAATTTAACTTTGCAAAGTAACATAAAACAGAAAGATTCACTGTACCCTGAGCCTAAAGGCTGTTCATGATAAACAAACAATGAAGATAGTTCGCTTCTAAACACAGCTGTACATGCAGTACATACATGTGTGTGTGTGTTATGGTGCGAGGAGTTTCTTTTTTCGATGCATTATTTCTATTTTGTTTTTACTTGATAAGAACTTCTCATAGAAATAAGAATAACTTATAGGTTGAAAGCCCCCCAAAAAGGTAACAACTATTACAGGTTCTTCTGGAAAAAAGCAGGTATTTCGTTAGTGGTCCAATATTCCTTCACTCAGGTGCTTCTGATTTCGCCTTTGTCTCGTTAAGGCAGATAAAGATCTG
Organism: Palythoa caribaeorum; assembly: GCA_026546465.2. Classification (NCBI taxonomy): domain Eukaryota; kingdom Metazoa; phylum Cnidaria; class Anthozoa; order Zoantharia; family Sphenopidae; genus Palythoa; species Palythoa caribaeorum. Next base: position 2,398 of record JAOCNB020336859.1, read on the forward strand.
CATATCAAACCACTTGACTTAATCTTTAATTTCACCTCCATGCACTCGAACTACTCAGAAAATGGCAGGCATGTACTATTTAAGTAAATTTTGAAGACAAAAGCTTGAAGAATTTGCTCTCTTTTCTAAATATCAGCGTAGTCACTCTAAAAAAGGCTAAATAGATTTATTTCAAACATTCTCCGATCTTGGGGTAATCGAATTTTTTTTTATTTTAAAGCAATGAAACATTTTTCACATGCACTTGAAAACACTGAAATAACTGAGATGGTATTTATCTATGCACATATATACTGAGTAAAGTGTAGGCAGTAACTTTCTAATCTCCCTCTTGCTTCACAAATCTATCTTACTTAACGACTATAAATTATAGGACCTCTAAATTGAGCAAGATTCTCGCATAGATCTTAAGTTTATTTTTAAACATTTCAGCTTTTTAAAACGTTTATGATATCTCGGCCCCTGTATAAACATCGCAAACCATACTCACACTGAAGAAATCGTACAAAGATGCTTTTGAAAGTCTGATTTCTGTACATTCTTTTATCATCAAAGCAATGTGACTAACAAAATGGCGAATTCGAATTTGTGTTTTATTTTGCTTAAAATCGATATTCTTTGGAAAGCGATATAATCCATAATAAAACAAAATTTTATAACAAGTTTTAAAACTTTTTGCTATATGTTTCAGGTTCAATATCGTCACAAAACTAATATATGAAAGGCTGAGGTACTGCGAAATAACTTGTCAGTGAACCAATATGATCAGGAGCACGGATAAAGCCAGAATTTGCAGTCGCAGCAGAATTTGCAGTCGCAGCAGAATTTGCAGTCGTCACCATCATCACCACCATCGTCATCATCATCATCATCATCATCATCATCATCATCATCATCATCATCATCATCATCATATTTTTCGGTTCAGTATTCACTCATTCATTTATCGGCATCACTGCCATACACATCATAATCTTGATCGTCACTATGACAATGTTGACAGTACTCATACTCGTAGTTTACGTGCGTTTTATTATTATCAATTTTTATTATATTAATTACAATTTCCTCAAATCTTATTGGCTCGTTCTGAACTCTATTTTTCCCTAATCGTTTTGGAAACTATCCAATACTGAAAAGTCTGTTATCGGCTACCTTTTGTCGGGGCAGTTGAATGAACCAATCACAATCTGGGCTTCAGGATTTCTGACCAATCAGCAACAAGAAAACAATACTATGAACAGCAACAAATTACCTCTGAAAACTAAGGCAAACAATATGGAGAATTTTACCTCCAACAGCTTAAACTCTTTTTATACAACATTAATTTCATCAGTATCTCTCAGTACTCAGAGACATGCAGTCAGCAGTTTTCGGATACTTAAAAGTTGTAATTATTATGATAAATTGTAATTGGACTTGGTGTTCATCCATTTCTGTCTTTTATTATTACTGGTGATTAAACATATTGGATTCACGCTTTGCGCTCAGCCAATTTTGTTAATCACGCGTAATGATAACAGACCGAATTGGACTCCACTCAGTCCTATTACCATTACTAATTAATTCATTCATTCATTCGTTTATTTATGCCCTTTCTTATCTGTCTTTATGTTGGTGTCAATTAAAGTTTAATACATGCAGCGTATTGTCCGTTTCTCACTACAAATCGCCTCCAAAATTCTTTTGACCATGTTGTGCTTCCTAGTGAATTTTTGAGTGCTCACTGAGATATGTCCAATTTTTCTTATTAAATCATTCTGTTAATCTCTTCTTTTGCTCTCCTGTTTTCTTATCACCTTGTTTGAAATTCTCACGGCCAGTTGAGTTATATATCAAAGGTACTAATACCGAAATCACATTGATATCGGCTTGTCAATAGCAACCGACGCGGCTCATGTACTTATGCGCGCAATATATAATTCTATAGTGGTGCAGCTCATTTATATATTCTATTAAAAAAAAGATTTTTCAGTCCCATTAATATTTTTTTAATTACAACCTTTTGTTTAAAATCCATTTCAAGCTAAAAATTACTCCAAATTTAAGAAATTGCTAACATCAAAGAACTAATGTAGGTCAGTGCAACGTACATCACAGACACATATACTGAGTGTTCAAGGCAGCTTAAAATGTGAATTTATACAAAAGTATACAACTTGCAGTTATATATCTATCAAAATTGGTAATTCTAGTATCTTTTAGATTAAACATTGTGGGTTACACAGACATGAAATGAATTCAACCTTTTAAGGATAATTTAAGTTGATAGAATTTTAACGATAATTTAACTATAAGTTGATAGAATTTAGCTATAACCTCAGCTTACTATTATATTATCAAATTTTTAATAGTTCAGTTTAGTCGTTCAGTAATATTGGTGTAAATTTTTGTAATGCGCAGGTGAAAATTTTATATTGATAATTGCGCAATAGAAGTATAATAAATTATTGTTGTTGTTGTTTTCTTGTTGTTGTTGTTGTTGTTCTTATAAATCTTCTTCTTAAATATTGCACCGTAAAGACAGAAAATAACAACGTAGACAGTTCGCCTCCAACTAGAGCCGTACAAAAAATGTGTCCGAAAATCAACTGAAGATTGTTATATAAATTTTCTTTGACGTTTCTACATGTATATATAAATATATAAACGTTAGCCCCTGGTCGGGGCTACAAATCTACAATGCAGGACATGCAACTAGGCGTTTCGTTTTCCAGTGCTTGTCAGTCTTTTGTTTCTCTTCATTATTGACTGTTCATAGAAATAAGAAAAAGAAAAATTTGAGGCTGAAGTTGTCAAAAAATTAAGAACAGTGAGCTTTGGCAAAATTTACTGTTTCTTGTAACTAAAAATAGCGTCGAATGATATTGTCTCTCTGCAACACACGATGCCTTTTTCGCTACAAATCATGCCCTTCGATCAGCATTTTGACGACGCAAATCAACGACATGCGCTATTTACAAGAGACTATTTCAACAACGTTAATGGCAAGGCAAAACAAGCACAACGAAATTTCTATGTCATTTTTAAGAAATTTTGAAAAAAACAAATGGAAAGAATTAGAAAATTGATAACAGACTGAATTCTGTATTTTTGCGGCCCCAAATCTTCTTATTGCGTTTGTTTTTAAAACGCAAATGTCTTCAGTGAAGTGATGTATAAATTTTAATACTAATTTTAGCTGCATGAGACGTTTTCATATCAGAGGCTGATCAGCTTTTTAAACCAGCTAGAGAAGAAGAACTGAGATATGTTGCTTCGTCAGAGTTTAACGGTAATGCTGCATCCGTCAAATTATAACCCTTGCACAGTCTTGTCTCTATCTGTGCGACACCGCTAATATCCAAATGCACTTGTTGTTATCTTATTAAAATACTTTATAAATGTGATAGAGAGACTGCTGTTTCTAGTTGCCTAAATGGCTGTCTTTTTATGTTCATTTTTCTCCAAGCGCCTTATTGACTACCACGTCTTCGTTATGCACCATTTTGGCGCGACAACAAACAAAGCAGCAAATATTTCGTCGATAGATTTTCCGAAAATGGCAGCTACTGAACTAGATTAACGGACTGACTTCTCAGTAAACCGGCACTTGCCTTCGGTGTTCAGAGAACCACTTCTGTGTTTATACAACAAATTGCTTTGATTATCGTTATTATTTAAATACTATGAGTTTTGGTATTAGCATTTTTAATCCTCTAGGAAGATCTTGTCAACTGTTTTTCAGATTGGTCTGTTAGTTTTTAAGTCATTCATTTGCCCCGAACAGATAATTAAACTTTCTTCCTCGTTTCAAAAAATAGGAAAAATGTACATCCAAACTCTGGGTCATTTTGAGTTTCATTAAAACTGACTTGCAATTTTAGAGCGCTTGCTTTTTTTTTGGCTTTGTTAAAGCAAATACCCGAGCATTTTTCACCTTTTCGTAAACTCACAGCACTTCACTAATTAAACCGGAGTTACAACCTTGGTATTAGCATTGGTGGCGAGTTTAACTTGACAGATTGGCTCTGTAACGATTATTTTCAATCAGCCAAGCAAGATCTGAAAGCACCGTTTCATGGTAATATGCCAAGCTACAAAAAATTCTAATTATGAATAAAATCGAATCTTGATGTCTTCGATTTTCGTCTTATTAACATATGTTCAAGCACTTTTTAAAAGAACAAGAAGGGCCTTTTCCACTTTTCAAAAGCTTTCCCCACTTACTTCAAACTAGTTTGATTCAAAGTTTTGAAGATTTTTATTATATGCAAATTAGGCTCATTATGACGTCTATTTTCAACAACTGATCCAGAGAGGATTTCAAACAACTACGACGGTAGCCAGTTTTCAATCAATCACAATCTTATTGAACTTAGACTGCTCTTGAAAAAAAACTATGTTAATTGGTGGCAACTAATTATAACCAGTTTCAGGTCTCCTAGTTTTTTGGCTTTTTTTGGATTTTTTTTCCAGTATCTAAGAAAATAATTAGACATGATAGACGTAAAACCCAGCTTCAGCCATTTCAGATATCTCAGTGTAGTTCAGGTGCCTCTGATAATGGCTGAAAGTAAAAGAAAATTTTGGTCGAGGGAGTTTGGTATCGAAGTCGTTACCTAAGCGACCAATTGGCAGAGTTTATTTTGAAGAGCAGTCAGAGCCGGAGAAATTTCCCAAGTTTCATTGAGATACCTCAAAACCTGAGTGTGAAATAGCTTTCGCAAATTCAAGGTTTTGCGCCTGTTGAGTAATTGACGTCATCACTTACTATGCCGGCCATTTTTTAAACTGAATTATCTCTGGAAAGAAAGAAAGAAGATTTTTGAAAACGGCAAAAGGCAAAATGATTCACTACAAAGTCCTGTCAAACAAATCTCAAAAAATGAAAGTTAGCACTTGATCGTATTGCACTTTAATATTAAAATCGTCGCTGTAAAGAAACAAATTGCAAATATTGTTTTGAAAACACGATTTAGAAAAAAAGCCAAATATTTTCAGCCATTGTTAATTCACATTTATCTGGGAAATTTTTAGACATGACTGTTTTTAAAAAAAAAATGATTTTAAGTCTTATAAACAGTTACACCGTAAATATACTATCCAATATTTACTGGGCATCTGTCGGCAAATCTGATTGAGATAAATTTATCCACTATCCTTTGGTACTAGTTACTGAGTTTTTAGAAATTCCCAATACTTGAGTAATACTACGAAACAGTTATAGCGTAAATATTATCCAATATTAACTGGGCATCTGTCGGGAAATCTGATTTAGATAAATGTATTCGCTATACTCCGGTACAAGTTACTGAGTTTTTAGAGTTTGCTAATACTTGAGTGATCATGCGATATTCCTCACTTTAGTAAACAGTTTACATACGGACCCTACATGTCGTCGAACGCTATAAAAATCGTTTTTAGAAAGAAATCTCGAATTGAAAAAAGACGTAATTATGTTAAACACAGAAAGCTGAAAAGCATGTTTAACCATATGGCGCGTAGTTTCTCGCTTAGAAATATGTAGTCATAAATGGTATTTGCATATTTTGCATTAGAATAAAAATACATTAGTCCTTGATTGCGACTTTCTATAATAGCGGCAAAGAATATTTAGTAAGAATTCGAATTCTTATTGATTGATGGTCATCGAGCCACAATCTGTGGCTGCCTATGTAATGATATATTTTGATCAAGTCAGAAAAAAATCAGGCATATGTAATGAGGTAATCAAGATTGTGTTCTTAAAACAAAACGCTGGACAATTTTTCCTGTGTGGTTTGTGAAAAGTTTTCGACGACAGCCGTGTGAGTCACGAATTTTTTCGCTTCGGACAAAACGTTATGGCAAAGTGACTTTCTTAGAACAGATAAAGTCTAGCAGGTGTTTTACTGTGACGTTGATTGGCACCTCAACGTGTGGGCTCAGGCAGGATTGGTTTCGGCAACCAATTACCGCTGGTTCTACTTTTCGTCGATTTATTGTGATCAAATAGTATTTTGCAGTAATAATTTGAACTGACTCCATCGAGTGAATAGCGAATTAAGCGCGAAATTTCTTTTCGTGTCCACCAGAGAGGTTCGTAAAGACGGTTGGTCCAGTTCTCTTCCATCAAGGGGGAAATGAATGGATCATCATAGGCTTATTTACTCGTCACATAAACATTGGCGACGTCTGTTAAATCCACTTCAGCTTTCCAAAGCACAAAGTTCCTTATTATGAACCTCTTAACCTGCAGATCTCGGAAGGGTCTATTTTGAGTATCGACTGCAGCGAGTGTAATTGAAACATAATGCCCATTCGTCGGGGTCGCTTTGCTCCGCAGAATACATTTCTTGAGACCATTGCTCAAAAGTTTGATAGAGGCAGTAAGTATATCTATTTTTTATTTTTTACAGGATTATGAAGAATTTGTTTTATGCTTAAAGGGTGCATGGTTATGGTCTCTTGCATGGCTTTCTGATGTTATGTTTTGCTATTTTCTCATAAGACAATATGGAGTTTGTTGTTTTTGGCTTTGTTATTCAAGCAATGTTAAATTGTTGTTTTCTATTTTTTTTATGCACAGACAGTAATTTCGTCTTAGGGAGCGCACAAGAGAAAAATGACTACCCCATAGTATACTGCAGTGATGGCTTTTGCGAAATTACAGGATTCTCGCGGAGCGAACTTATGAGACGAAGTTGCACGTGTTGTTTTTTGTATGGCATCGATACAAACCAAGAAGATGTTGAGAACATTCGAAAATCTTTTAAGTCCCAAATAGAACTCAAGAAAGAGATACTCTTCTACAAAAAGAACGGTAAGGATATATAACTAATCTTCGATCTCTAGGTATAATAATCATCTTTATTTAGAGGTGATCACAGGATGGGTGGATCGGATACGCTCAAACTCACGTGCTCATCTACAAAATCGGTGTGATTTTTTTCCTGTCTTGCTTTCGTATCTCTGAGAAAAACTAATGTTCCGTTTAATGTGGGACATAATAAAACTTAAGTTTATGTAACCAAGAAGTTGCGATCGGTGTTTGTTTTTTTTTTCTTAGACCGCAACTTGCCGCCGGAGGGTTTTCAAGCCACATGTGTATGCAAACGCGACGTCGTGGGGCTCTGAAAGTCGCAATTAACTCACAGATTTGAGTGTTAGTTCTTCCCAGGAATAACAAGATCTTTTCTTTCTAAAATTTACATACAACTTAAAAGTGAATGTTCGTGTTGTTTTGAGCCAGTTGAATTTGCCAATGAGAATTCTTGCTAAAAGCGAATGAATTTAAATTACCATAAATAATATAGTTTGGCACTTTAAAACCCCAGGTGTACCAAAACAAAATGGATTTTGGTAGTCTAATAACTGTTTGAATGGCGCTACTGAATTCACTTACTTGATTCCAAAGCATTTTACTAACATGAACGCTCGGCAACAAAAATGAAATTGATTTGGAGACCAATTTAAAAAAAAATTGTCTAAACTTTATCGGCTGTACAGTTATCGGGAGCAAGCTTAAGATTGGAATATTTTTTAATGTAGAGGCAAATTCCCAGACAATAGTATGATCAGCGATTATTGTAACAGCGCTTCATTGCCGGAGGGGTGGAAAAACACTTTTGCATCACGAAGTCACTATCGCTAAATCTGAAAGCCGATTAAATTACAAAGAATCGGATTTAGTTATAAGCTGTGGAGACAGCCTTTGAACCCAATTTATTCACAGTAACGAACTATTCTTTGCTTCATAAAACCATAAGCAATAACTATTCGAGCTAATTTTTCGACGACAAAACATCAACTACAACGTGCGAAAAATATTGTTACTTAATAAAAAGAGGATTTTTAAAGGCCGGAAGACTGACGAAGTAAGCGCAAGTTAGTTTAAGCAGTTGAGTGTGTTACTTATTTTTACCGACGAAACTACAACTAAAAATTTTAAAAAAACATCGCCAATTTGAATTTTTCATTTAGTTGAATAAAACAAAGACAATTTTTGTCAACATGACGAGCGATTTTCTTTCTTTGAAAGACGCTGATGTTTTATATTTTTTTATTTATAGCTTAAAGCGGAAATATATAAAAACAAAACTACTCGCGAATTAGGGACCAGCTGATATTAAATCAAAATATTGTTCAAATGTGAGTAATATAAGTGGTGTTTTACTAAGATCTTTCACAGTGGGTTGAATATGAATTGAAAAAAAATCAAAATACGGAAACGCCGAAGGTTTTGTTCGAAATTCGTCGGTTCTTGTCTGGTTTCCCCTTTCTTTTATTAAATATAGCAAGTATATATAGTTGAATTGACTGCAGCTCTAGAAAAAAGATAGCAGATGTGTGCTAAATAGACAGGCTGCCTCGATTGTTAATCCTATCATGAAATGCGTTGAGAAGCTTATTCGAGTTGTCTTTTATGTTTTTATTCTGCTGAGATACAACTCGTATTTTGCTGTGGAAGTCAGTTTCAATTTACCGGAAGCTGACACTTCTCATTTTATGCCAATTTTAGCGATTTCTGAAAGGTGGAATATTTGTTTGTTTGCGAAGTGAATCAATATAATTTTTTTTTTACAACTTTTAACACCAAGATCTTTTCAGTCACTCTATGGAAGCAATTACTGGGTTGTGCTTTTGTAATTTTTACCGGCTAATTTACGAATATTTGTCGAAGTATTAGTTTTACTTAGCCGGATAGTTTGCAACGAAAAACTATGCTTTCCTGATGTAACAATTCTGAAACCTTTGTCGTACAGGGAGAACATATTACCGGAAAAATGAAACTAATATGGCTTTTTCAAAAACTGTAACAAACGCTATTTCTGTTTATCAAACGTGTTACCTTTGCGGTGTCTGCTTCTACTCATCGTTAAGTATCTGGTTTTAATAGCAACTTTTATGAGCAAAAGGAAGAAAACAAAAAAAAGTGCACGTTGTTCGACAGTTCTTGCATATTCAGTGTAAAAAGAATACAGCATAAATTTTGCATGGCTGGATAAAGTTTATTGAGGTGTAAATTATCATACAAAGAAAAGAGTTTATTTATTCGTTTTGTACCGAACTCAAAGTACCATTTGATCAATGGTAACCATGTCGGACACTCAATCCAACCACAAAAGCGAACAAGATTGAAATCAAGAATTTCACTGTCGCGATCTTTAACATTTACCTGAGTTTGCAATCTATTTCTGTATCGTGTTGATTGGGCCAGAGTGATAGGACGTGCATATATTAGCTTTTGGGTTAAACGAGCAAAAGTAAACAGCGGTTTATTCTGACTTTTTTGTTGTTCTTGTTAGTATATATTAATTTATCGTCGAATGCATTTATAACCTTTCAGATCAATTATTTAAGTACGTAAAGAGGTGAAATATGAAAGAGGCCAATGGAGATTTGATGAAAACGTCTTTAACTAGTGCCATGTAACTAAGAAGAGAGCTTCGGTTTAACTTCTGCCCCATAAAACGTTTCTACCTCATAACCTGTTCTTGATTGCACAGCTTGTGACAAACGTTTCTTTGTTCGATGTCGTGGAGATTTTTTAATTTGTGAACGGTTTTTTAATGAAAACCGTTAATTTGGTCTATAACAGTTTTTTCTTTTTATTCCAAATTTGCTTGGTGTAAAAATTAATTTTAACAAGATATTGACGAAACTCAATCCGTAGTTTACTAATTAACCAGTGGTTTCGTAAGCGATGGTGTGCCTAGGCACTTTTGCTTTTAATAATTTCGGATGCGTTGCAACTATTAATACTAATTACTCGTAGACATTGAGAGAAAACTGTACGAAAATAGTGACAACTAAACGCTTAGCTGTACTTTTATTTGTTGGTGAAAGCATTTGGATCAGAAGATTATATTCACTGAAGACCGACTGACTACACAATTTGTAACCCCTTTCAAGTTGCGAGTCGACGATTATCTGTTGAGACGTTTTCAAATGGCTGAACTGTTCAGAGCTGCACATTTAGCTTCATTGTGAAAATTGCCAAACTAGGATGAGTCAATTCGAGAATACTACCACTGACTACTACCACTATACCTTCTCGTTCTTCTTGTTCTTGTTTTTTTTGTTCTTGTTCTTGTTCCTCTTCTTGTTCTTGTGCACTTGTGCTTGTGCTTGTTCTTGTTCTTCTTGTTCTTGTTCTTCTTGTTCTTGTTCTTCTTGTTCTTCTTGTTCTTCTTATTCTTCTTGTTCTTGTTCTTGTTCTTGTTCTTGTTCTTGTTCTTGTTCTTGTTCTTGTGCTTGTTCTTGTTCTTGTTCTTGTTCTTGTTCTTGTTCTTTTGCTACACACAAATTAAACAAGTTTTGGCTGACTTACAGTCATCTTTAATATAAAAATGAGTATAAGGAAAAAATAAATTAACAAATTAAATAAGAGGCAATTCACATCATTCAAGACAAGCTATTATTCTTAATCAATAGCTCTACTACGTTAATCTAGCTTGTTTTTCTTTTTATCTTAATTCCTGTAATGATTTATAGATAATCAATCTCTGCCTCGAGGTCGGTGGTTTTAAGTCACTTTTAAAGAAATAGGGAAACGTCACATGCTCAACTATCAGAACTGTTGTTCTACCATCACCGCCAAAGAGAATATCTTTACTAAATCTTTAGCTATTTGACTATGTTAAAAAGGTTTTATCTCTCAAAATTTAACTTTAGATCAACGTACAATTTGTAGAATTATCGGTAAAAAGAAACTGAAAATAGAGAAAACATATACGGTCTATACCGTTGAAATGCGAAATGAATTATGAAAAGCAAGCAATTTTTCAAGCCGGAAACGAAATTACCTTAAAGTATAGAATCTAATATTTATGATTATTATTTTTAGAAGGTTTATTAATATTCCCAATCCCGAAAGAACTTAATTTAGCAAGCAGTCACTTAAAATGTGCGGTAATACATCGCCTTTGAAGCAACTGCTTAAGATGTCAGCATGACACTTAAAGACAACTAATTAGTATTAAGAAACATAGGTCTTTCTTTCCACGGATACATACATACAAACATACATACTTTATTTGAAAAGGTCACAGGTTAAAAATGGCAGCAATTATACTACCTGATGTGGACCTCCTGTCTACTAATACGTAATTGTTTTAAAATTATAAAAAAGAAAAATTAATATGTCGTTTCAAAACCAAACAATATAAGTTTAAATGCAATTAGTTATTTTATCTCGTGTTCAGCTGAGCATTAAGCATATTTTATAAATCATAGAATAAGAAGTGAAAATGTTTAAAATTGTTAAAAGTTTTAAATGTTCAAACCTTTTGGACAACAACTGATTACAACTGTTTATGGAAGGCGGATTAACCTCCAAACGTATTAACGTAATCTCGTTTAGCATTTTGACTTATAAACTAAGATTTCTCTAAGATTTAAGCCCTTACAACTACACAATATGTATATATACAATCTTGATAAAAGGAAAACAGAAACACGCAAAACCGCATCATTTTCATCTTACCGACATTTATTTTATAACCCAATCATGATCTGGCAAAACAAGACTACAGATTTCATGAAAAGAAAATACACGAAGAAAGAAAAGCTTCAGTCAAGAAAAGTTATCTTGTATCAATTGTTTTCCGCTTGAGTCTAAACTAGTGAAAAAAGGACAATTTTATCAACTTTAAGAATATGCCGGATGTTTGGGTCAATTTCCGCTGTATGCGCATTCCTTTGACTTTGTTGTATTTAAAATAATTACACGAAAGAAAAGCAAAACCGCAGTTGAGTATGTGTATGGATATCCATTGATTGTAGCACTTATGTTTTTCACAGGATAGCAGTTTATTTTCATGAGCATTAGTTAAACATGAATTTAGTTGTGTTCACCAATTCAGTTTTAGGAAATTCCTCAGTTTTAAAATATTAAAATCGTGACTTGTTTGGGACTTATAACAAATTGGTATATAATATTTATGATCCATTTCCATCAAATATGCCGTTTATACGCGATGTTAGCTAGAGTCGAACTGTTCAAATATAGATAAAAACATATTTTCTCCTAAAGTGAGCCAAAATTGAACTGATAAGATAAAGACGCCATGAAATATTCATAAACACATAATTTTGTTTATGCAAAAAAATACTGTTTTTCAAAATGTTTTATGAAACCTACCAAACTAGAAAGTTCGGCATATCAAAAAATGTTTCCACTAGAATTTTCTAATCATTTGTTAGTGCTATCAGTGATACTTCGTTAAAGGAACGCCACGTTTCTTTGTTGCCATTTAAATTGTCTCATGAAGAAAAACCTATTTCTTTTAGTAATCTTTATACTTTTAGTTTGTATGTTGTGCCCTCGGTTTACACTACGGAATTATGAAGACAAGAAAACGTACTGCCTATGAAAAAATGGACAAATTTTAATGATAATATTTCTAGTGTTAACATTGAGCATACAGTTCAGAACATGAACGCTTTTGCAAGCGTGTGTTCTTGTCTTTTTCAGGAAATCCGTGATACTTAAAAATTTTGTTTGGATTCAGAATAAAGAGTGGCTTATCGGGAAATTTGTAGTTTTGATAGTGTTAGGTTTTGGAAATGTTTTTAGTCTTTTAGTAGTTACATTTCTAGTTATGATGTTTTGTCTAAGTGTAATTTTTTCTGTCTAGCAATCGTTTCAATTCAAGAATTTTAAAATTAACTTAAAGTAACGCGGCTTACAAGTTCTTTGAATCTAGAGACTTTGATGCTATTTATGTTGAAACAGATAATTTCATTTCGTTGAATGTTTTTTGTTGCAATTTTAAAGAGATGAGGAATGTTTTTCACGCGTCCTTGTTATACATATTTTATCTATCTAATGCTGTCTAGGTTCAACAGACGAAAACAGGTGCAACGATGTTGAAGTCTTTTGTGTGACTGAGGAAATCACCCAAATATATTCAATTTTTTCCCACAGACTTGCTAGTGTATCTGTTTAATCCCTCACTGTGATGAAAGATGCAAACAAGTGCTATGAAGAAGATTGTTTCGAGTCTTACGTTGTAAGACTAAAACGTATCTAAAGAATAGTCAAGTTGATTCTCGCTGATTCTTCTGTTAGGTGACAAATTACACAAAGCGATAGATTTGATAATATTAATAAGATATGACGAAAGGGATTTCATCACCCTTGGATAAAACATTTTAACAACTTCATGTCCGCTAATATCAATGATTTTCACACGCACAAAACAAACCACGTAAAATATCAAGTGTTGAAAGCTTGACAAAAGATATAACATTGTTTATAGTCATTTCGGCCACTCTGTTGTAAAAAAGTAAAGAATAGTTAAACGCTTTTGCCAAAAGACGTTCCAAGGTGGGAACCCTAATCGAAGAAGAACATTTTGATATTTTTCCCTTTCCATTCATGATAGTTTTAGCTA
>JAOCNB020337298.1:0-15748 GCA_026546465.2 Palythoa caribaeorum
TTACAAATGTTATGAAAATTAGTAGAATGTGTTTTTATCTGCAAAGATTTCGTCTTTCAGTTTAGTTTTCAGAAATTATAATTATTATAACAAATTGGTAATAGGACTTCGCGCTCATCCAATTTTGTTAATCACGATTCATTATAACAGGCCGAATCGGACTCCACTTAGTCCTATTACCATTACTTATCAGTAAAGTAAACACGTGGCCTATACAGTTTAATTATTGACGAGTTCTAACCCAACAGACTCCAACAGAATAATTTTGAAACAGTTTGCATCCAACACAATTAATTACAGAACTGAACTCGAAAAAAATAAAAGGAGTAGTCAACGACAATTTTTTTTTATATGTTAAACTACATTTGTTTGGGATTCTACAAAGCGATTCGCTTGTTCATGTTCTGCAAAAATGAATAAATAAAGGGGGTAGTCAATATCATGGGGGCCGCCATATGCACTGTCTGACGTCACAACGTCAAACTATTTTTATTACTTGCATTTTTCGTATAATTATCCAATAGAGTAAGAAAACGTTTTTCTTATTAATCAACTTCACAAAAAGCTTGTATTTCTTCAATAACAAATTGCAATTTGACGTTATAAATTATGGTATTAGATCGCGGGAGCAAAGATGGCGGCTCCCTTAGCGTTCGTCTTGCACGTTTTGTAAATTATCTTTAAAGATGTGACTTGGAGAATCGCCCCAAAAATTATATTTCTGGAATCCCAAACAGATGTTCTTCAACATATAAAAAATTGTTTTGGGGTTGACCATTCCTTTAAAATGACATGCTGGATTAAAACCTGCGTTCTTCATTATATTAAAAGCCAATCAGAAGTATTATAAGCATAACATGTTGCATCCGCGTTTCAATGCTCTGTTGCCACTACCATTTCAGAAAGACCAATTTCATCCGTGCTGAAGTCGTCATGCAAAAGCGTAGGTTGAACTGACGTTAGATTTTCGTTAAACTATCATCATTTTTGCGTGAGCTGGACCTACGGTTCAGTGTAAAGATACGAAGGTCTAAATATACGTAAATTTTAAAACAAAGGCAGCTTCTCCTCAGTTATTTTAAGACTGCATGAGTGAACGTCCGGCCGAAACTCTTACCAACTAGGCTAACCAGGGAACGATTTCCCCATACGTTACTTTCCTTCTAAGCTAGTTCAAGCTTTAAATCAAAACTTCAATATTTGTTTGAAAAAGTTCTACAAAAAGGTGAACAATTTGTTTATACATTCGAACCTCGATTATCCAGACCTTTTCCCTGGTCCCATGGTCTTATGAATATTAATTAGAATTTTCAAAGACTCTCCTAAAATACATATTATCTCAAAAATTTGAAAACGCGAGAAAACAGTTATTTGATTGTATATTTAGAGTCAAGATTATATAGGTCTTCAAAAGATATAATGAAGTTGAATTTGCAAGAATAAATGTATATTTGTTCATTTATTTACTTGTGCTGTTATTTTACCTCATTTAATATTCATATTAGTTTAATTATCCGGACTCTCGATTATCCGGACTATTTCCTCTGGTTCCAAGAGGTCCAGATAATCAAGGTTTGACTATAATACTAATTTAAAGTTTGAAAGGTCCTATACGTCTAAAAGAAAAATATAATATTGTATGGAAACATAAAGAAAAGCTTTACTGTTGCTATTATTATTGTGTTGCTATTTTTTTTTTGTCTGAGCCGGAAGTATTTTGAAAGTATAGTTGATTTTTCAGTGTTAGTTTTGTAGTACTGACACGGTTTTTTCTAACACATACATTCATTTTGACTGATTAGCTTAATTATTGTTTCTCTTACCTCCATCAACTTGTAGAAAATGCAGGTTATTACATGTACCTTCCTGCGGTTGGTCCTGCTAGAATCTCCAAATCTGGACTGGATGTGGGTAAGACATTTCCCGCCACACCATCTGAGGGGTATTGCTTATCGTTCTGGTACAGTATGAATGGACAAAACATGGGCACATTAAATATATACACCATGAGTCGCTCCCAAAAGATCAAGTTGTGGTCCAAATCTGGTAACCAGGGCAAGGACTGGAAGAACGCTCGTATCTCTTTGAAGATTCAAGCGGAGTACAGAGTAAGTGGTGACTTCTTGAGATGCACTTTATTTATAAATGGTTTAACCCTTTTAGCCATAGGCAATTTATCAACTTCTAACTTCTCCTTACAAACAAAGTAATATAATTGGCAATAAGAAATAAGGTACTGATCAAGTGGAATAAGCTGTGGAAGCTGAAAAGCCAAATTCTCCCAAACTATTTATATAGAAAGTATGGAGCTCAATCAGGAGAATTTACCAACACGTCATTTGTTGTGTTTGGGGCTTAAAGAGTTAAAGCGCGGACTAGAGATGCCAAATTAAAATCCTTTGTCCCAGGTTGCCTCCTGACCATCCTCCGCACAGTTAGGAGTTTTAGTTTAATTTGCCACACTGGAAATACATGTACACTTTTAGGGAGAGGACATTAAATTAGTTAAGAACATATATGAAAATTTTCCGTGGCCTTTTTGTATGATGTTAGCGTGCATCTATTTAACAAGAAGATTCCATATTGGCGAGCGTCTGTTCAGTAATAGATAGATGACGTCAAACTGTGGTCAGAACAAAAAAGTGGCACACGAGGCGTTCACCTGCTTGCTTCTGAGTACTTTGAATATTAGTTAATTAGCTAGAGTGCGAAATCCTTTCAGATGAATGGCTCATGCATTTTTGACTTGGCTAGTAAAATAATTATATCAAACAAAAATTGGACGAGCCCCAAGAAAGACGAAACTTTCAAGAGACCTCATAAGGATGCACACCTTCTGCGCTAAAGCAGAAGTGAAACCATCTTTGTTATTCTGTCTTTACATTGTAACGTATTGTAACCTTTACTTTCAGATATTGTTCGAGGGAGTTCGCGGAAATGGGAAAGCTGGAGATATAGCGATTGATGATTTTTCGCTCATCAACAATCCTTGTTGAACTAGTGTCGTGAAGTGATGGTTGTTTTGTACAATTAATAGACACTGTAATGGTAAAAATGCTTCAACAAACACCAAACAAATGAGTCAAAACGGTTGGAAAATGTATGAATAAGGGGAAAATATTAAAAGGAACAAAGAAAACTTAAAATTGCTGTTTTGTTGTCTTGATACGAACACAACTGCCGTGTTTTTGTTGTCATCTTTGACTTTGATTCCTTTGGAATTGTGAAATAATAATAATGATAATAATAATAATAATAATAATAATAATAGTATTAATAATAAAAATAATAATTTAATAACATCATTAATAATGATATTAATGATGGCGAAGTAATAATAATAAAGCAAGCCATGCATACCTGGGGCACCAGTACACATCCGGACAAACATTTTACTTCGTGGACAGTCAAACCTGAAATATGTGAAACTCTGGGTGCCTCCTAGCGAAGGGACACGAGTTATATTTGGATTTGAATTTTAACGTTGACATTGTACCGAACAAAGTTATGGAACAGGACGGGGCTGGTGTTCAGTCACGCTGTAGACGTAGGATTAAGTGGTCGTATAAAATGAACGATGTGTTGTTAGACTGTAAGAGTGCTCAATTGATGGTGAAATCTAATGAGCGGCCGTTAGCAGAGAACGAACGCAGAAAGGGCTATATGTTGTTGATGAGAGAACTATGGGGAAATATGGATTACGAGCATCTTGATTTATCAAAGCAAAACTTGCACGATCTTAGGCTGCCCACTTAGAAAATCATTAGGCAATACTGCGAGTAATATTTTAAGCAAGGTTGGCAGGCGATGACAATGAAACGTGGAAAGTTGGAAAAGTTGAGATTGGTGACTTTTTCAGGAACAGTAAAATGCTAATGAGGAGGCTGATTTAGATTTTCATATCGTACAAGAACAGAGTGGTGTGAATCCCACGAGAGCAGTTAACACCCTAAGCATTGTTATTGGACGCTGATTTTCACTGCAGAAGTCTCCTGAGTTTGTTAGAAGACTTGTTCTACCCTCGGAGAACCAATCAGGATACTCCTCGTAATTATATCAGAGATCGCCATGAACGCCCGCGTGACTCTGTCATGAAGTTCATGCGCACGCTTCCACCAGCAGTTAACGTACCTGTCGCGTCCTGGGACGCCCCAGTTTCTCTTCTTAAGAACCTAACAGCCTAAGAAGTCGCAAGCTGCCAGGGTGCCTTGCGAGGGGGAAGGGAGGGGGGAAGTGGCATTCTCCTGAAGATAGCATCCTTCAAATCCTGTAACTATGCCGCGTCCTTGTTCCCAGTCCCTTGTGTCTTCCATAATTCTCTCCAAAACAAGCTTACATCCTTAATATCGTCAAACATATTCTCCTCACTAGTACCAGTACTGTAGAGATTCTTGTACTTAGGGCGTGCCTCTTTCATATCACATAACGCACCAAATAATACATAAACCCGTCTTGTATCGTTCCCAGTACTTTTCCTATAGAAGTTGGGTTCTAGGGAAAATCCCTGGGAACGAGATGAAAAATAACTAGTAAAGAAATATTAATTATGTCATAAATTACTTTTTCTCAGAAGAAAATCTTTTAAGTTCCTAACGGCAATTGAACCCACGACCCTCGGGTTACCGATCAGAGGTTCTACTCACTGAACTACCAAGCTATAAGAACTCATTAAAAATAATATTTTATATTTTTTTGAAATTATTTCTAAATTGCAGAGTTATGTTATTACCAGTAATCAGAAGGTCGTTGTATACGTATCAGCAGCAAAGCTAATTATTTCTAAAGTCAACAGGACAACTCTTAACCTTGGTGCTTTATTTTCAAACATGTTTCGGCGTACCTACGCCATCATCAGTGTAAATGCACAATAATTGGAAGTGGTTTAAATATCTTATAAGCACGTGCAAATGTCTGATTTTTTAGCCTTCAGGAGCTCTGTCCATTTTTGAGTAGAAATCTTGAAATTTCTAAAAACGCAAGATTTGTTATCTTTAGTTAATGCATCGGAAAGAGAGATTACTGTTTACTAGAAAAGCGTTTTTTGGGGCAGCTAAAATCTTAATTTCTTCAAATTATTAAGCCTTAAAATGTTTTTCTTCTGAGATTTTTTGGTTGAAAATTCCATATGGGCCAATACACTTTAACGTCCTATAATTTGAACATGTGAAGGTTTACGTCACCCAGGCCAAATAACATTTTTGTAGTATTTAATGGCCTCTTTTTCTGATGCAGTTGCTCAGAAAATTATTGAAATCTTGCGTTTTTCGAAAATTCATGATTTTCACACAGAAATGGACAGAGCTCCTGAAGGCTAAAATTCAGTAACTTTGAAAAAATTGCGATTTTTAGAAGTGAATGATTCTTCAACAACAGAAGCTAAATCATGTTCTATACAAATATAATCGGGGCGCAGAGATTTTTTAGGATTTTCAGGGGTGGACAAAACGAGGAGCTTACTTTTTTGTAACTATAAATCACAAGACACTTTTGTAGATAAAATCAAACTCCTTTTAGTGAGATAAGAACGTATTATACGCATTGAAGAATGTCAAATGTATTAAGTACTTATTATAAAACGTTCTACAGTTAAGTTGCATCTGAGAAAGTTGTATTTCCATGTCACGCGTAATGATAACAGACCGAATTGGACCACACTCAGTCCTATTACCGTTTATACTAACAAAAACGCATCAACGCTCAACACTGTTGACAAACCAAAACGCTTTCCACTTGGTTAGGTGGTTTAATTATCACACGTCTTGGTAAGTGGAGACTCTTTCATAATTATGACGCACAGGGGAAACGCAGGAAGGACCCTCGGTTGCCGATCAGCCTTTTCACGCCTAGATAAGCAACAAGGATTGGTACGTCAATGTCAGATCTATATACTAGACAGGGAAAACGTCAATTATAGCAACGGAATGAGAAGATACAACTTAGAAGTCCTTGGCCTTAGTGAAGTTTGGTGGACGGTAAGTACAAGGTCGCCACGGGTGAAAAGCTACTTTAAGTAATAGTCCGAGTAAGAACTAGGGTACCTAGTTCTACAGCATTTCGCTTTTCCCACACTAGAATGTTTAAATTTTTATACTGAGAATACATCAAACTGTGTACAACATGGTTTCGAAGTAAAATTCAATAAAACTATATTTTAAGGAAATGTTTCTTTTGTGCTATAATAATTTATCCAATGATATGACTCCAAAACAAAAGCCAAGAAAACCTTTTGATTTTCGATGTTCCCCACGTGAAATTTGTCTTAAATTTAAAAACAAAAATGTTTCAGCTAGAAGGGAATGGATGCGTTAAATGAAAAGAAAAAAATTAGCTTACTTATGAAGATATGGACAATTTTCAAAGCTTACCCAATGACATTAACGGTTTGACAATATCGCAATTAGCACCTTTTTGCATTCCATTGCCGTTGACCTGCCTAGTTCTTACTCGGATCGTTACTTAAATTTTAACTTATTTTAATTCGTGTCGCCAATTAGTGCCAAAGGCGCTAGAATGATCAGACAGTATAATGAAGTGCTAGGTATAACAACAACAACAACAACAATCTTTTTTGGTACATTACGAAATAAATATACAACATAAATGTTCACTGCCGCAGTTAGCATGGCTATCATTCGAGGCAGGCAGTAATATAATATAATATATTTAATAATTTACATAATAAATTAAAAGAGGTTTTTAGGGAAAAGTTTCTATGTATGAAGTCAGTTAATGATTAGCAATTAAATCGTTTCCATGGCAACTAATTTTTGTCTATGTAATTATGGTCATTTTTCAATTGTTTTGTACTTCTTTCTGTTAATTCTGCTTCAAAGTGAAAGAAAAAAATCACTAAACTCGATTTCTACAATAAAATAGCAAAGGCTACAACAAGAAAAGGTCCTTTGGCAACGTTATTAAATTTTGCAAAAATCCAAGATGGACAGTCAGGAAAATCCAAGAACTTTGAAACGTCATGGCTGACGTTTAATTTAAATTAAGAGAAAAGTTTGTATAACTAAGCTTAACTACTGGTGTGAGGTTAACATACATAGCGTTAATGGTTAGAAGAAACGGGGAATGTCCTCGAAATTCCGCTACCACAGTCCATGATGACCTAAAAACTCCAGTGAGTCTGAATAAGGTTAATCGCGTCACCGCCAAGTCTCACTTTGATATCCTCGTGACGTCATCACGAATAAGAGTGACTAAGTTATTAAGTAGAAAATTAGTAAATTGTGTATCTCATTTTTTCCTTGTTACATAATCAGCTCGATACCTAAACAAAAAGTTTTGCATTGTTTGATATTTCCAAAACTAATTCGCAACCAATATTTGTGCAAACTTGTGGATGAACAAAGAAAGATTATTCATGGTTGGTAAGCGCGTACGATTTTTATTTACGAGTTATGAAAAACCACACAAAATAAGGAATGGATGATAGATGAGTTTAGCGACTCTTCACAACCAATGAATAAAAAAATTGTACGAACGAACCGACCATGAAGTAATGTATCTATTTTAAAAGTGCTGAAATTTATTTCAAAACTAACAACGTTAATAATTCCGAGTTTGGAATTGGTTTTATTCAAAGTTCAAAAGTTATAGTGAAAGCATTTGGGTTATTTCCCTTGAGGTGTTAATTTAGTTGTTTCTGCTATAAAAGGTGTATTTTTCCTACTTTCCAAACACAAATCACAATATCGTTAGTAACATTGGAGTTGTCAGGTATTTTTCCTCAAGTGTCTTTCAACACTTGTTAATGCTCGGCTCGTAGGCTTCGCCATCTATTTAAGGACTGATATGATAAATTCTGATACTATTCACTGAGCTGAATGAAATGTTGATACTCAACTTATAGATTTTTATGTATCGGATGACTTATTAGTATAACTCCTTGCAAGTAATACATTTCAAGAATCTATAAAACGTAAGTGCAAAAGCCTATCAAATATCGCTGGCACCGTTTTGGAAAAAAATCTATAAAGAGGAAGGAATGATAACAAAAGATCAGTTTTGCTCACAATGAAACGGACTTGGAACTAATGGCGAACGGGAAACTCAAAGTTTTGGTCACTGATAAAGATTTAAAATAGAAAAGTGATTTAAATCATCTCTTGAAAGAATTTTATTATCTTTCAAGTGATTGATAAGTTTAGGGGTATCCGATGCATAGTGAAGAAGATTCAAATTGTAAAAGAGCCATCTCTCAAATTATACCGTAACCTTGATCAATATCACGGTGCATTTGCCATTCAAGCTTGTTCAAATATTTAAAGTAGATGTCATCTAATTTAAAGAGTTTTATAGATTTGCATTATGTATTTTATGTTTAGCCGCATAGTTTTCTTTGTTAGAAATTCACCACAGACTACGAAAAGTCCAAACTATGTGTGCAACTGATGAGTGTCAGTCTGTTATGATTAAAACTTTGGCTTCAAACGAATCAAATAAACATATTACTATTAGTTGTTTGAATAATCCATCCTTCTTATAGTTTTCTATATTTGCCAAGATTTGAAGAACGGGCAGTTTCTAAGAAAAAAAAAAACCCAAGAGTTATAAAACAAATAGATTCTTCTTTTTGTTTGATGGAATTCCACGAAATTCCAATATATCAACAAACGCGTTCCTTTTTATCCACAAGTTACGTATATCATTCTTCCTGCTAAAACAATATAAGATGCATATTTTATTATCATTGATTGCTTGGGGTGTAAAACGATTGTAAACATTTATTAACAATTTCCGTTCTGAGTCTGTCTTGAATATATTTAAACGCTCCATTTCCGAATTTTCTGTTATAATGTTATAATTATAGCAGCTTGTTAAACTTACTAGCATAAAAACCTATAAAAACTAGTTGACGTTTCTTCCTTAATACAACGTCTGACTGCTAGTAATATAATTATAGCAGTCCGTTAAACGTACGAGCATAAAAAAAAACTTGAAAAACTAGTTGATGTTTCTTCCTTAATGGAGACGAAACCAATTGTGGAATAGCACACAGTTTAGGTATCCTACATATGAACAGTAACTGTTTTGTTATTTGTTTTCAGCAACATATATAAAGTTCCTGTCTGTTCAGATATCAATTGACGAGTACTCAGACAAAACCAGATGCTTGTGAGTTCTATACGATTTATATTATATAAAGAAGAAAACATTTTGCCGCTACTTATTCTATGCTTAATTTTTTGGCGACTTCTGCAGTCTCAGTCAGCTCTCAGTAATTTTGTTAGGATTCTACTAAAGAGTTTTATTAGAAAATGAAACGCCTGGTACCACACACGTGTATTGTATACGGTTGCCTTTAGGGCCGAACTACCTTCATTCTTTGTTGTCAACAGTCTTTCAGACTCAAATTGTTAGTGATTCTTTTTATGTTTTAAGCCCTGAACTTCCTTCAACCTCTGCTATTAAAAAGTTGCTTTTATAAAAAGACGTGTTTTCCCTTGTAGCCTGTTATCTTAAGTTTCATCCCCTCTGTTAGGAAATTTATTTTTACGACTTTAGTTGGTTCTACTGTGAAAGAAGTATTTTCCTGTTTTCCAAACAAATCACAATATCGTTATTAAGATTCGAGTTGTCAGGCATTTTTCCACAAGTATACACTTGTTAAATGGCTCGGCTAGTAGGCTTCGCCATCTATTTACAGACTGATAGATATCTACTGAGTTCCTTAGGAAGAGTTTCTTCCTCGGTTTCTCTTTTTACATTCTTGTTGGTAATAGAGTATTTTCAGTTAAATTCAAGTGAGAGCAAGCATTAAGGTTACGCGGGTACAGTTTGAATAGGTAAGATGATTCCGGGAAACATATCGGCATTGAGGAAAACCTTATAGGCTAAAAAAAAGAAGTTGTTTAAAAGAATGTATAGTTCTTGAGATATGTGAAGTCAAAACTCGTCACTAGAAGTAAAACAATGTTCGAGCCTTTTTTTCAAATGCGTTTTTCTCGAAACAATTTTTTGTTCTAAAACAGCTGTAAAAAAAAAGATTCAAGGTCAAACAGGTTTGGTTCTATTGTTACCAAATTTGGCACAGCGAAAATTATTTAGGTAAATTGAGTGATGCAAAATCTAGAAAATCTACTACACAAATAAGAATTTCCGCTCATAAATTTCCCGTTGAACAGGGTCGCTATGTTAACATACCAAGAAAACAACGACTTTGCAACATTTGAGATTGCAAAGTCGTTGGAGACGAGTACTATACTATCTATTTATGTGTGAGGAAAGCACTCTTAAAGAACGCAGAGAAAATTTTACAAAGGAATTACTGAACATTAGTGT
Source organism: Palythoa caribaeorum (assembly GCA_026546465.2). Taxonomy (NCBI): domain Eukaryota; kingdom Metazoa; phylum Cnidaria; class Anthozoa; order Zoantharia; family Sphenopidae; genus Palythoa; species Palythoa caribaeorum. The sequence goes on from JAOCNB020337298.1 coordinate 10,291, forward strand.
CAATTTTAGACATTTTATTATTAAACTTTATTTTATTATATACTTTGGTTGAATGATGATTCTATCTGACTGTTAAGTTCATTGGAGATATCATTGAGAGTTTTTTATTCAAAATGTGAAAGAAATAGATTATATTTAAATTAGAGCAGCCTAGTATATTAAAATTAAAGAATAGCTAATTCTCATTTACATTTATTGGATAGCCACTGATGTAAACTAAAGTGCCAATAAATCAATCAGTTGTTGTTGTTGTTGATGTTGCTGTAGTAAATGAGTTTCGGATTGATAAAAGAAAACATCTTTTAAATTGCCCCATAACCTTAATCAATATCACGGTGCATTCGCTATTCAAGCTTGTCCAAACACTGAAGTATATGTCATTTAATTCAAAGAGCTTTATAGATTTGCATTATGTGTTTTATTTTTAGCCGCATTGTCGCGTCTTTTTCCTTGTTAAGAATTCACTACAGTCCACAGTCTACGAAAAGTCCAAACTAGGTGTGCAATGAGTGTTAGTATGTGGTGGTCAAAACTTTGGTTCAAACGAGTCAAATAGATATTTTACCATTAGTTATTTGAATAATTCATTCTTCGTATAGTTTTCTATATTTTCCAAGATTTTGAAAATAGGCTGTTTCTAAGAAAAAAATTTAGAAGGTAGAAGACAAATCGAATCTTCCTTTTGTTTGATGGAATTCCACGAAAGTCCAATACAGTTTGAAACAAACGCATTCCTTTTTGTCCATGCACAAATTAGGTCGCTGTTACACTTTGAATCTTTTAGCTGAAACCCGTGTGGAACAACGAACGAGACCAGCTTCACCAAGTGATGTTAGACTGTTGTGACTGTTGCAAAAGTAGAAAGCAGTTCTACTTTTCGTGAAACCTGTTTGCAACGGAACTTCAAAGAAGTTTCACGAAACCGACTATGTTACACAGTGCCACGCCTGCTGAAACTTGTTTCGCATCGTTGTTGCGCATGAGTTTCAGCTAAGTTTCAACGTGTAACAGCGGCTTTACGTATATCATTTTTCCTGCTAAAACAATTTAAGATGCATATTTTATTATCATTAATTGTTTGGGATGCAAAACAATTGTAAACATTTATTAACCATTTCCGTTCTGTGTCTGCCTTAAATACATTTGAACGCTTCACTTCCGAATGTTCTGTTAGTAATATCATAATTATAGCAGTTTGTTAAACTTACTAGTAAAAAAACTATAATAAAATAGTTGATGTTTCTTTCTTAATACAACGTCTGACTGTTAGTAATATCATAATTATAGCAGTTCGTTACACGGTACGAGCACAAAAAAAACTTTAAAAACTAGTTGATGTTTCTTTCATAATGGAACCGAAACCAATTGTGAAACTGCACACAGTTTAGGTGTCCTACTGATGAATAGTAACTGTTTTGTTATATATTTTCAGCAATATACTGTACCTAGTTTCTGTCTTTTCATATATCAGTTGAGGAGCAATCAGATAAAATCAAATGCTCATGAGTTTTATACAATTTTTATAAAGAACAAAAAAATTTTGCCGCTACTTCAGTTATATCCTTAATTTTTCGGCAACGTCTGCAGCTTCAGTTTGTTCTTAATTTGTTCTTAGTAATTTTGTGAAGATTCTATGAAAGAATTTTATTAGAAAATGAAACGCCTTGCACCACACATTATTGTATACGGTTGTATTTAGAGGCAAACTACCTTCATTCTGTGTAGTTAACAGTCTCTAGGACTCAGACTCTGTATGATTAAAGCTCTGTACGTCCTAAATTTAAGTTTCTTTATTCTTACAAGGTCTTTTTTATAAAAAGGCATGTTTTTTTCTTGTAGCCTGTTCTCTTATGTTTCATTCCCTTTATTAGGAGATGGACGAAATGTATTATACGACCGGGATCTACTCACAACACTTGAGATGATCTGAGACAACAAGCTACTGACGCAACTGAAACGACTGCGATCGCCTCAAAAGTGTTTTGTCTTAATTATTTTCTCGAACATCTACAACCAAGAAAATCCCAGGACGACCGCATAAGAATTACTCTTAATCTCGCAGCAAAATGTTGTACAAAGTCCGTGTCTGCAAAAGATAAAATAACGAAAGCGGTCAATCTTGAAGACAACTCGGGACGATCTATGAGAACTATATTGTTAATCTCAGACCGAAATGTTGTAAATAGACTGTCCGTACATATAGTTCAATCCAGCTCACTACAGAGAGCTTTCAATCTTCATGACAAACGGTCGAAGCAATCATATAAGCACTATACTCTTAATCTTGCAAGAAAGGTTGCACATAGACTGACTGTGAATAGATAAACCAGCTCACTACAGAAAGCTTTCACTAGGAAATCACATGAGAACAGTTTGATTGTCCTGATCTCTCTCTTAAATTCGCGTTTCAAAATCTGTTCAAAGAACAAGCTAAACTTCTTTCCATGCGGAATCAAAGTTGTCTTTGCACAGTATTGACTCAGATAACACACATAATTATGCGTGTTTGGCTATTATAAGAGTATGTTAAGTGAGGCGCATGTGAATGAGTTTATTTTGAGAAGTACTTAGTATTTGAAAAAATCCCACTTCCAAGAAAAAACGTGATGTACAGGAACTTCAAAACTTAGAAAATGTTTTACAAATGCTCATTTGCTTAAGGGTGACATATCTATTTCTTTGTGATGATCATATTTAGACAATTGAAATGGTCAAGAATGATGTATTTTTGCTCCAAATCAATACAAAATGTAGTAAAAATGACAGATGAAACAAAACTGCAGGGCAATCTCATGTACTTAAGATTTTAGGATTTAAAGGCTTAATTCCTACTGTCGAAATAAAATATATAAAGCTTAAAGGGTTATTAATAAGATTTCTTATCACTTTGTTGGCTCTTTCATATCTTAAAGGTTGAAATCAAGATTTTGTGATAGTAGAAGAAACAAAACGTAATCAGTTTTTAGTTTAACATTTCGTTTTATATAACTTTAAACTGCGGGTTTAGATCATCAATCCTGAAGATGATAATGATGACGATGATGTTGTTGTTGTTGCTGCTGCTGCTGATGATGATGATGATGATGACGACGACAACGACGACGATGACGACGCCCATGATGATGATGAAGAAGAAGAAGAAGACGATGAAGAAGAATTTAGTTTTTGTGTTTGATATATTGATTTACCTCATTCTTCGTTAACAAGAGAAGTGAAGAGTCCAGAGCTTAATATTAATTAGTTTCTATTAAGTATACATAAGGTCTTTATTCATTTTAACATATGTTTAACCATCGATGTCACTGACACATATCATTGTAAATTTTTAGAATAATGCATTTTTCAAATATTTTCGACGAGGCTGAAAAACGCCAACTATCGAAAGTCTATTGTGTTTTACCAAAAATGGAAATTTCATTCTAACGGTAGTTTATCTTATTTCTTAATAACTAAGTAACCATTCTATCTTTGTCTTATGAATGTATAGAAAGTAAGCAAAAGTAAATATCATGATCGAAAAAATTTCCCTTCATGGTTGCCAAGGAAAATTTAACGAAAGGAACTAATTTAACAGTTAAAAGGGTAAAAATTTTAAAGATGGATGGAACACAAACCCTCTGTCACAAATGCTAATCATAAACCTTGATTTAAAAAGAAGATTTGTTATGCTCGAGTTACTCAAAGTTTGCATTTGTGAGAAAATGATTTGATCAAAATCAAGTGGTCAGCACCGGATAATTATAATTATCATAACGTTATATAACAATTATCAGTAGAAATCTAGTCAATATCTTTCGCAAATGCTGTAATCTGATTGGCTACCGTACTTCCTTTCTATGCAGTAATAGATAGTATCCGTTGTATGTATATAAACAATCCAATATGATGATCACTTCCTGGTTTTAGTCACTGATTTCTGTAGACGATTTTGAAACTTCTAGTTGACAAAGCAGTTTCAGATAAAACAAGAGCAGCAACAAAATATGACGTAGAATTTTCAAAGATAAAAGCAAAGTAAACTTGAAGCATTCATTTAACAAGTTTCATTCGACAGGCAGTCGACCACGGTAAAACTGTGTACTATTCAACATTCACTGTTTGAATAAATTAAAACTTACTGTCCTTATTAAAAAAGGTTAAATTTTTCGTTCTTCTCCAGAGATTTTTACTAAAACAAATGGTGCTCTCAATTTATCGGCATTGATAATTTCTGGCTCGTATTCTTGTTGTTAGATATAACAAAATACACGTCCCAAGGAAACCAAATACTTCCTGTGTTTCTCTGCTTTTTAATAAAAGTTGGAACAACCCCAGTAGGAAGTAAAAGATTAATTTTAAGAATTGGAAAAAAGACAAAAGTCATACTCTTAAACCGGAAAACAGCCCGCTCCCTCGGAAGAATTAGGAATGATCAAAATGATCGATACTCAAAGGAACCTATAATAATAATTATAATAATAATAATATACTTTATTTACGTGTCAATATATTCAGCTATATGGAGCTAAGTGAGGACACAACGTATATACATAAAAGAGTAAATTTATAATAATAACCTATTTTCAAATTTCCTGTACTATAAACATTAACGTTTGTCATGAAACAAATTTGGATCATGACTGTTCTGGTACTGAAATATAATGGACACTGAACGTTGTAAAGTTACACTTGCCAAGAGAACAAAGAGTACGGTCACTACAAGAAGCTCGTCAATTTGAACATGGAGAGTACCATATGCCGAAGTAAGTTACTAACGCTACCATTTACTTCTACCTTAGTTATTCTGGGGCTTCTCGCGCCCATAAACATATATTTTTTATCATTATTTATCTGTGACTCCATATGAAGCAGTTTTTTGAAAATGCAATTAAAGGCTTTTATTGTTGTGCCCTTCGAGCCTATTTTAAAACACATGAAAAACGTTGGACAAATAAACTTAACACTGGATGCAAAATTCTCAACCATGATTTTGGTAGAATGTACTAGTTACAGGAAACTTGGACACTATAAAAATCACCATGCCGTGTTTTATGTCGACTGCACGCCATAACCATCTTTTGTTCTAAGTTACTCTAACTTGTTATTCTTCTGTTTTTTGCAAATGTCAAAAGTTTTTGTGGTCTGCGCACGCTCAAGACCATAAATCAAAAGGCAACTGAAGGCAACGCGTTTATTATACCGCCGCCTGGTTAGTCTAGCTCGTGCCAGTCTGTCGTACGGAAGGTTTAGGGTTGCGTCCTAACCGGACCCTCATGCGGGGTCTTTTAAAAATTACTGAGGAGAAGATGTTGCCGTTGCTCTGACATCGGGAACTTTAAGAAAGTACGACTGTAACGCCAACGAAGACGGCTCATAAAAAATGCTTTTCTGGTTTGTTCTTTAATCCTTTCTGCGGATCATTAACATTTTGTTTTCTTCCGTTTTAATCTTTGTGAACAGAAAAAGAGCAAAAGTTCCT
>JAOCNB020337866.1:0-15745 GCA_026546465.2 Palythoa caribaeorum
ATAGTTCGAAAGTCAGCTCTATAAGCTTTAATTTGATATATGGGTTTAGGTATCTACAGTTTAAGACAGATGCATTGTATCGTTTTGACGCCAAACACCCCTGAACGTATACGGTAACCTTAACTGCATGAAAACATTCATTAGACTCGAGGAATCAGTTAATCAAAGTGTAGAGGCTACGTTAGTCAAGTTTATTCGACATCTTACTGATGAAAAAGTGTGGCTGACCTTCGGTAATCGGCCTTGTATCTCAGTCTCTAATCATTTGCCAAGGTGGATTTTCCTATTGCGTGTTTTCAGTATAGTGAACCGATTTTTGGACTGAAGAGCTAATTAATTAGTCAGTTTTAAGTGTTAGGCATTCGTTTTTGGCTCAAAAATGCTCTCTATTTAGTGTTTTTACGATCAAAAGTTTATAGAACAAGTAAAAGGCGAAAAGAGAATTGCAAAACTGTTATATACTCTATTGGGTCACGGATTTAACATACCTTCTCCTGGGATCAAAAGCGACAACACAAAAAAAACGTATAACGTTGTACCAAAACTCATTTTCAAACAAACGTGTCCTGTGCGTGGTTACTGTGTTCCTTCCATTGACACTAAAGAAGTTTTGAGGCTTGTTTAAATCTCCTTAGTATTATATAATTGAAACTGAAACAATTAGCCAATAAGTCGAACTTGACATTTTGAGCGAATCACATTTCCCCATTTTTTCTGATCATCTGATCGTCATTGACATACCACTAAGTGATATTGCCAGAAGCTATCATAGTTATCAGCAAAGTATTTAAGACTCATGGGGACGATGTTAACTGCTGTGTGCGTCAGTCTTATCAGTAACAGATAGTCGATGCATTCATATCGGTCATAAAAGAAGTAAAAAATGACAGAGAAGTATTTGTTTTAAAAGTCATCTAAATAAAAATACTGTGTAAATGACCAAGGACGGAACGAGCCGTTTGAACATCATATTGAATATCTTTAATCTGCTATATCTGATCTTGTATAAAGACCGGCTTAATGTTTCAAATCCAGCTTTCTGAAAAAATGGAAGTTAAGCCACAGGCCATAATAGAATTTAAAACCTTTACGAAGTACGGCGAACAGCCAAATGAATCGATGATCCAAGTTAGGTCTCAGTGCAAAACTAAAAAGTAATGTTTGCGCTACGTTTTAAAGTATTTCAAAATTTATTTCTGGTGAACGTGATATCTCAATCAAAGAGAAAAAATAGTTTTTATTTGTTTGACTTGTTCTGTAGACAGAATTCGTACGGAAGCGACTATGTACGGTCACTGGGTCATTACATTTTCTGCCTTCAATGCTCGTGTATCTTGATATGAAATCAAAAAATATCGTTTCCTTATGCATATTATCGCTTTTAAATATATTACAAAAATGATAATAACTTGTACTCTGCATTTCAACTTTCAATTTTCGTGTAGATCACTGTTTGCCATAAACCAAATGATTGTGCGTTCAGATAGTCCAATATAGGAAAAGCTTTGCACGAAAAACCTTTTCGGCTATCGGAAAAAGATATTACTGACTTGGATTTCTACCCTATTTTTGTCATTTCTGTATTCAGCGGTGTTTACTCTGTTTACACTTACAAACCAATAAACAATATTGTTTCATTTATATTTTTTAAAAACAGCTTGTAACCTTTGTAGGTGGTCTGCCCTTGGGAATTCAAAACTAGTGCTGTTTGTCTATTCAGTATACATGTTTGTAATAACATCTCGTGCAGCTTCGATATACGACTCCCACCTTGGTTTGAAAATAGCAACAAACAACAAGAGCAATAAAATTAAACTGCATCAAGCAAAACGTTCTATTTCAGAGCAAAAGACAATGCTCTCTATTTCTTATATGCCCCTGTGAGAATCTCTAAATCCGAGTGCAAACTTTTTCTACACACCGGCTATATTCTTTTGAAATAGTGAGCATTAATTTTGGACAAGAATCATAAATATGCAATGCTAAAATATTCTCTAAAAACAAACGTTTTCAACCACTGGGGTCATCATCACGTTAAAATTATTCTAAGCTAAACAGAGAACTTAGTATTTATAGGTTGACATACCATTGTTCATGTAATTCCTATAGGGAAGAGAGAACAATAGTCTATCAACCTAAAGATATACTTAGCTCTCTGTTTTAGGTAAGAATAATTTTAACCTGCTGATGACCCAAGCGGTTGAAAACGTTTGTTTTTAGAAAATATTTTATCACTGTATATTTACATTTTATGTCGGCTCTTATGTCTGGACCAGAATTGAATTTTTATTTCCCTGATTTTTTCTCCCTCAAATTGAGAAAGCTAATTTGGTGGCATTACCATGCCCGCTCCGAACCGAACTACACTGACAAGTTCTACTCTGCTTAAAAATGTTTTTTTTTTTCTATTATAGATTATATTATAATGCATAATTTTGGCTTCTTGACAAAACTCATTCGACTTCGTACCAAGAAACCATTCTTCCGACCTAGTGGTTCGACGACCACAAATCTATCTCAATTGAAATCCATTCTGCAAGCGAAATGAAGACGAGACAAAGAAGTTGATTATCAAAATAACTCTTTTCACCTAAGGCCATTACAAATTTCGCATTGTTTTGCGAACCCGCAATATTCGATCTCTCATTAAATTAAAGGACAAAACCTATCATCCATCAAGTGCTGTTTATTATGGCGCTTGCACGTCCTGCAACTCCGCCTACTTTGGAGAATCTGCCCGGAATTTCTTGACAGACTGGCAGAACACGAGAATTAATGCAGAAAAGCTTTCATAACCTGCCCGCCACTCTGCAGCCTGTTCTAGCTACACTTCCAGCGGAAGATTTTGGCGTTTGCCAGTTCATGGATTTTTAGAGCAACGCTGGAAATCATTTTTATTGTCAAACTTAGAGCTAATCTGAACAAGAAAGTACATTCTTTTCATCTTATTCTGTTTCCAAACGGCCCATCTAAACAGTGCCTATTGTACATGCAGCGCTGGCATATAGGACAAGAATAATTTTATCACAACTGTGTTTTAATGACTCATTTTAAATTATTTAATTTTATTGATGGAGGATTCTACTTAGAAAAATGCAGCATTGGTATTTAACTTTCAGTAATGTTTCCATAAAGTCAGAAAAAGTTTTAAGGCGCCAGTCGGGCTATTTTAAATATTTAAAAGGTTCAACATCCATTTTAGTAATTTAATCGAAGTTCTATCAGTTTAGCACTTTTAAGGCTTGGCGTATGATGATTTACAACCTACAAATTTGTTCAAATCTACTGGATTAATTCTCTATGATTAAGAATTATCGTGATATCAAGTCTGGGGACGTGTTCTGTAGGATAATGACTATGTTTTAGCTTTGTTACGATGAAATATCGTCTAAATGCTACTTAAATATATACGTCATATCTAAGTTGCCTTCATCTTTCTGACGCTAATAATTTATGATGATATCGACTGATAGTCAAAGTGTCTCTGAGCAATAATTTTAGGCTTTTTATTGAACCTTTACAAATATAAAGAAAGATAGCCAAATAATGACTGATTTGGATCTTTTAAATTTGTTACCTTTTTTGGGTTCGGCTAGGAATTAACTATAGTTAACGTCGCATTAAATCCCTGCATACGTGTATGTATACTGTCTGACTCGCGATCAGTGGTTTGTATGTTACAATAAAATTTGTTGAAGCTCAGTCTCTGGTGTGTGTAAAAATTTTCAAACTGAGATATACACGAGAGGGAGCGAGCACGCGCCTAGCACGTGCCCTGCGTCAGTGTTTTTAGCCATCAAACATGGCCGTGAATAGCCTTTCACAAAGGCTATTTTTGGAGTCGTGGCACTCTCACGCAAACAGCAACGTTACAAACAAACGTAAACATTTCCTAAATGTATAAAAATCTTTTGTAAAACCAGTTTAATTTTAAATTCAAAGTTTACTTAGTTTTTATTATGCGTTCTAATTTAGTAGTCTTTTATATATATTCTGATGAAGGCCGCAGTACGAGTTGAAAATTTAGTATAAACTGAGATTTTTAGATTATATATTTTTAAATGATTTGAACAGTATGCATATCTTTAATTTTTTTTACAAACACAAGATCAGTTTCAAAGAGTTTTGTACATGTTAGTATTTTAAGTTTGGGTTTGTGATAAAGGAAGGCTAAAATTTTCGCTCACGTTCGTATCTGTCCGTCTGCTAGCGATGCCAAATATACAGGAAGTTTTCCTGAGAGAGCACGCATACGATTGAAAAGATCTCTTGAGGCTACAAGCCGTAACCTTGGACTTGCCTGTAACATTAATTTACGACAACTGGCAAACTGTTATGTTTTAAGGAAAATATTTATGTAAACAACATGTTTACTTCCTCAGTTGAAAGGTCGAGGACCCTTCGTAATACACGTTATTTGTGATGTTGGCTTCCTCACTAAAGATTGTATTTATTATTATTGTTACTATTATTATTAATATTAAGGTATGGTGCCACAACTTGATGACTTTGTCTTTGTCTTTGAAGCAAAATTGGCTTCAACGCCAATTTTAAATGGAAAAACAGTCTGGGATGGAAGTCTAATCAAATAAAGAAACAAGTGTTTTATAAGTAGTTCAGTGGAATGTATATGTGTATCTCTCAACGAAAATTACCTAAAGGCATTCCGTTGCGGAATAGCGTTTTAAACATTTTTTACACAAAATAAAGGCTAAGTTTTATATAGCTATAGTTTCCGACTATTCCCTGACCTACATCAGATTTCTCTGACCTACGTCAAATTTCCCTGATTTTTCCCTGACCTGTTCCTGGCAACTTGTTCCTCTCAGTTGAAATTCCTCATGATAACCCGGCAGTGCTCGAAACTCATTTTTTTTGGCACTAGTCACAGGGCTAATGAGTATGAAAAAGTACTAGTACATAAGTGGGCTTGTGGTCAGTAGGTCTATTTTTTTACTAGCCCAGCATCAAATTTTTCTAGTCCCAGACTAGTGGACTACCGCCAGTTTCGAGCCCTGACCTGTTTACTGTATTCAAAACTTCCAACGATTTCGCCAAACCAAGTATTCACGGAAAAGTGAATAAGCACGAAACAGAAAAAATAAAAATAAAAATAAATGTGTTTGCTCAATATTCAGTCGTCCCTCAAGCTATAGGTTTAAAGCGTCATCATGATTAAGAAGATGCTTGCATTTGTTTTTTCCAAAATCATTACAATTCTTCTCCCTTGTCAATTTTGGTACGTGTAAAGGGATTCGGTTTTGGATACTCCGTCCCAGAATATTTTGTTGCCAGTTTTGCATTGTGCTACACCAAGGCAGATGTTTTCAAGTCCTTCTTTCCAAACGCCTTTTTGTGTTTACCTAACAATGTCTAGTTACACCAGCCCTTGGTTTCACCGCCTACGAAAATGGTATCACAATCCACACAGGGAATAGAATCCTTTTATCTGATTTTTCTGAATCAGGACTTTAAACTGAAATCAATGCAAAAATGTTCATACAGTCAAATGGGAAAAAAGCAGCTGATAACAACCAACACTATACATGTAAAGTTGGTTCAATTTTATTGATCTCAAATATTTCAACAGATGATAAACTCACTTGTATTTCGTTTTCATTTTCAACATCATTGCCATAACTTGACCACTGCAACACTACATTAACCCTTTCAGCCCAGAGCAATTTATCAACATCTAACTTCTCCTTACATAACTCATAACAAAACAATATAACTGGTAATGAGAAATAAGAAATTGATAAAGTGGAATAAACTGTAGAAGTCGAAAAGATAAATTCTCCCAAACTGCTTATATAGAAAGTATGGAGCTCGAGGGTTAAGTTCGAAGGGACTTTAAGCAACGAGGGCGGCTCCGAAAAATTAAATTTCCGATTTGCTCTTCACCTTTATCTGCAGTTCATTAGTATTTCTCCGTCTTGAGCTTTGTGAACAAGTAAACAAATACTGTGAACTTTTTTGTTATCATGTCCTCGTCATCCGAAGAATTCAAAAAAGGTCTTTTCATATTGTGTTCTTAGCAACAGCTACGTGCATTCCAACGTGAACTTGTATTTACTATTGTTCTTTCACGTCGTCGTCTGTGTCGCCGAATTCATTGCTTAAGGTTCCTAACTAACAGAGCTAAGACGGGTCCACATCTTGAATTCAGTGTATAGTCAAACCTAATCAACGGCATTTGTACACACATCTTATTTTACTGCAAACCCTCTGAATTATCCAAACACAAAATCGATGTTGAGTGATATGATCTCCAATGAATATTACCGATTACACTCTTACACAATAATGTAAAATGATTATTTCTGCTACAATAGTCTTGAAAATTCTAGATCAGAACCTAACGAAGTAACTTCACATCATGAACGCAGAACTGAATAAAAACGTACTCCACTCGACTCGCTCCTCGCCTTTTTCAGTTTCGTGCTTCTAGTTTGAAAGTAAACTTCAGAAAAGGACGTCTTAAACTCGAGTTAGTCAGCGAGTGTTGATCAGGTTATTTCGGTTTGGGCAAGAAACGTGGGCTAGTCCTTGATATCACCAGTCTAACGGCTACTGTCTCTCACGCATTCATTATGACTCATGATCAAAGTCTTTAGTATTTTCCCGCCAGTCGTTTTGCAGCAACGTGTAGGGTTTCTATAAATTCGGGGAAACCTACAACACAAGAAATGTAACATTTGCGAATTTAATACATCTTTGGAAATTAACTTTGAAAAATATCAGTATTTTCTATTGGGTGATTAAGTGTATTGGAGATTCAGGAAAATCAAAACAAACAATCGCAAGCAGATATCCATTCAATTCATAATAAAAACAACAATCATCACCATCGCCACCACCAACATCATCATAATCATTGTCATCATCGTCCCCATCATCATCACTACTGTAGTTATCACCACCATCAACGTCATCGTCGCTACCACTATCAACGTCATGATAATTATCATTGTCAGCGTCGTAATCATCATCACCACCACCACTATCATCATCATCATCATCACCAACACAACCACCACCACCATCATCATCATCATCATCATCACCATCATCACCACCATCATCCTCATCACCATCACCACCACCACCATCACCACCACCACCATCATCATCACCATCACCATCACCACCACCACCACCATCATCATCATCATCACCATCACCACCACCACCATCATTATCATCATCATCATCATCACCACCACTATCATCATCATCATCATCACCAACACAACCACCACCACCATCATCATCATCATCACCATCATCACCACCATCATCATCATCACCATCACCACCACCACCATCACCACCACCACCATCATCATCACCATCACCACCATCATCCTCATCATCATCACCATCACCACCACCACCATCATCATCATCATCATCATCATCATCACCACCACCACCACCACCATCATCATCATCATCATCACCATGACCATTACCACCACCACCATCATTATCATCACCACCATCACCACCATCATCATCTTCACCATCACCATTACCACCACCACCATCATTACCATCACCATTACCACCACCATCATCATCATCACCACCATCACCACCATCATCATCTTCACCATCACCATCACCATTGTCATAATCTTCATCATCATCATCATCGCTTTCACTATCAATATCATCATTTTGATCACAATGATTATCATCATCCTTATCATTATCATTATCATTTAGTACCTGAGCATGTGATAACGTTCATACAGTAAGATGGAATAGTTGCCTTGGGGTCATCAAAATACGTCAGAACAAAATCAAAACCATTCTGTGGAACAGAAAAAAATAAGCAGTAAATTTAAGTAGCAAAACTAGAATTCATGAACAGCACACTTTGATGAATTGAGTCATCTACTGACAGGTTTTAGTTTTTAGTAAAGTGGCGAATCAAAGGTGTTAACTAAAATTAAAATAAACTCGAATTCGAACATGTGATATTTATCTAAGCTTGTAGTTTGCCGCAGTATCAATGTGCCACCGAGATTAACAGTGAAAAACAGTTTTCTCAGGAAGTTGTTTGATTTCCAAAAAAAGCAGCTTTTGACCCTGGGGTTCACGGAAGACCTAATAGGGTGTTGCTTTCGCTATGTCAATTCAGGCAAATAGTATTTTGAGTATACACTACTGGCCACACTTAAACAAAGAATCTCAGACAAAGTTTACCTCTGCGAAGGTTCTATGTGGTGCAATCACCATCTCTGATTTGTAGTCTGTAACTCGCACATGATCCCGTGCTTCTGGACAGCTGGGGTGGTGGGTTGACCTAAGGCGATTAACAACAGATAGATTTAACATTCTCATACACACCTCAAAAACACAGTCAAGGTCACCAAATATGTTTGAGAGATCTGAAGAAATTACGACAATAACAAACAATTATATTATAATGTAATACATTTACAATACCTGTTTAGCAAAATGCTAATCGATGCAGGCTAAAACTTATTAGAAGAAAACGCAAAGACTTAAATATGGTAAAAATACAAAAGGAAAAAGGTCGAAAAAGAGTGAAGAGCTAACTGAGGAAATTTCTATGTAATATGAGAAACCGACAAGCAATGATGAATAACACGGAAAAAAATAAACTACTTCTAGGAAGACGATGACTTGCAAAAATGATAACGCGACACTCAATATTCATAATTTGTTCAGTACAGTTACTGTTATTACTTCTTTTTTTAGATATAGAAGAACAAACACAAAAAATATACATATCTACACAAAAAAAAGATTGAAATCAACCAAACTCAGGATTGCAAGCCTGATCATGGTGGTGAAAGGCTTAAGGAAGTAAGAATCACTATTCCAAAGTGACTCCCCTTTGCTGCGAGGGATGAAAAGAACTTGTTGCGTTTTGAGAATGAAGTCAGTTAAGTACATGAAGTTGGATGCTGTGCATTGATTTCACTATAGAAAATTTTTAAAATATATATCCTGCTTTTAAAATGCATAATAGTATCATTTATATTCCGGTCTTTGAAATAATATACAAATTTATTTATGAGATATAAGATACTTATTTACAGGTTTAAAGTAATAATTTTATACAAATTTATATACGGGATATAAGATACTTATTTACAGTTTTAAAGTTCAGATACCGTAATCACTCAATCGGAATACCACAACAAACATACTTGGATCGTACCAGTAGGTGTTTGAATTCCCAAAATGTTACAAGGACAGACACCAAACTTTACGAAAATACTAAATGAATCTATTCTGGGGACAGAAGTCTGTAAATATTTGACTTCAGTACCTCAAAAGGGGTGTTTTGAAACTACACACTTAAAGTTTAACTCCACAGGGGGTCCTTGGAACTAAGCCCGGAAAAGGCGGTGGAAAGTTCTGTTAGAAAATTAGGTTACGCGAAATGAAGACGGAACGGAAGTCTAAAATAAACCAAAGCAAAGTTTGTTCAATTTGTTTCGGCCATGTGTTATTACGGGATTTGTTTGGGGTCTCTTGAAGGAGGGACTGGTACTGTGTGTTCTCGTGCATGCTCCCTTTTAGATTTTTGCTTTATTTCGTTGTTTCCATCCAAACATTTACACACTATTTATGTACCAATATGTAGACCATCTTGGTAATTATTGTTCATTAATTCATAATATAGGGGGCAAATTATAAATTATGAATTTGGGACTCAATTTATCTGTAATTGCCCTCCAATTTGAAATTTCGCATGTGCAATTAACAAAACTTTCATTGAAACTGGGTTTCGTGATCGCTAGCGTGAGCAAATTTAAAGGTCAATGTGAAAAGTTGGCGAGCTGAAGACAAAGAAAAAAGCCTCATTTACAAGATGTTTGGGTAAAGAAAACAAAACTTGTTAAGTTTATGAACTTCTTTAAAAAGCGAAGTGAACACGAGGCTCCTCGCGATCGGTTGTCGTTTCATTTGTCATTTGTTTACAATCGGGTGAATTCCCGCGCTATTTGGCGTACGCACCAGCACACGTCGCCACTTTTCGCGCCTCTGCCTCGACAAAGGCAAGTTTCACTGTATTTAGAAAGATCTGTTTTTTTATCTTACCAATCGACTGTTTTTGAAAGAAAGCTGCCTTGCGAACACTACTTGCTGCTGCAAAACCAAATACATTGACCATTATTGATTTTATTGCCGTTCTGCTTATAGGATTGTTTTCAGTGATTTTCCCTCGGCCTTGAACTGGAGTTCATTTACCGCCAAAATGCCGAAACTGCGAAAAGTAAGTCTTTATAAATGTTATTGTTCGACTTCTCTGCAGATTAATCATTATGCTTTTTAATTTTTATCTTTCTCATTAATGACAACTGTATAATACTTGCCGTTTTGCACCACGGCAATTTCCTGATGTTCAAAACCCTTGCCGCTCAACACTTTTCTTTCAGAAAGTTTGATTTCACAAGCTAAACTTCAAAATAAAGTTGCCCCTTTTGTTATCAAAAGGCGATCAAACGGGTCTTCATCCAATTTCAGAAAATCACATGTCGTTTGGCTAAATTGAAGCTAATTGCTCGAGCCTTTAATTAGTTAGTTAGTAATTACTGCAGTGACTGTAATTAATGCATTTGAACACTGACTGACTCTCATGGAATATTTTTCTCTTTGATCTCATGTTCCCAATCTGAAATCCCTCTTGTTCTCTCAGAATCTCCTGAGACCCACTGCATTCAAACAAACTAAGCCTTCTTTCCCCTTTCTAAATTTATTGGGATATAGCGCCATTTAACTTTTCGAAATATCTCTGAAATGTGGGATATTTAACTCGTTTAACATTTTTCTATAATGCCCCCAGGGATACTACAGCACTGCTTTTTAACTGCTGAATCACAGGCTACAGGACTGTGAGACGACGGGATTGTCCCATAACCACGTTAAGATTCTACTGCCAGCTGAACCACAGCTTGTTGATAACAAACAAAAAGCGATTCGCAAGATGACTGAGGCCCGGTTCAAACGTCGAACTTCACATGTGCCGAATCTAATGCTAATGAGCAAATTCTATTGTTCTACCTCATTTGCATTACATTCGGCACATGTGAAGTTCGACCTTCGGCCCGGGCCTAAGTACACCTTGTGTACACTGCCAAAATAATGCAATTTATTGTTTTTAAACATTATTAGACGAACAAGAATATTCTTTGAGAAATTAGGCGCCCTTGGGGACGCATACAGTGAAAATGTCCGGGCCATTTCCGATTTTTTTGCGGTAATCCCGCAATGGCGCAGCCTGACGAGAACACTGGAATTCATTGACGCAAGCCGCCATGCACACAATGACGAGAACACTGGAATTCATTGACGCAAGCCGCCATGCACACAATGACGTGAACACTGGAATTCATTGACGCAAGCATGCACACAATGTTGACTGTGAAATAATAAACTACAACAAAAAGGTTTCTAAATGTAACAGTACGGACCTGAAGAGACTTCAGCTCAAACTTTAGGTTTTTTTGCAGACTAGTATAATCGTGTTTGATTTTTTTCAGCTGTTTCTGTTTAAAAATTATTTCTTCTTCATCTTTCTTCAGATCTTTCTGCAGTTCACTGCCCTGAAATTGTAGGTTGCATCATCGATTAGCCGATTTTTAAAATACTTCAAATTAGTAAAACGTTCAAAATAACATAAGGTAAATTTTCCCATTATAATTTTTCAAGGCTTTTGTTTAAACAGAAATCGCACATGACGTAAGGAGACTCGCAAAACTGAATTTACTTGATTTCCTTACGTTCGTCAGCTACTTTCTCAAAGCATGTCTCAGAAGTTTTTGACATGTGAAGAGGTTTCGCCTTTCAACACTTTTCACTATTATTCTTACGTCACACCGTTTTGTAATCTTGTTTTTAGCAACCCAAGCGACATTGTCTTTTTCCTTCACGAGAGAGCAACTGAAACATTTCTACTGAAGTTGAAAAACAATAGTACATCAAGGGAGGTGGCTATTTTTAGCTGGGTGGGATCTATTCGCCGCATTAGAAACGAGTTTGGGACCGGAACGAATTTAGGACTGCAAAGTCGCATGGGATCGTTATAAGGGACGGTCCTTGAAAACATTTATACAACCACAACTGGAAAAGAAACAAAACGCCGAGATTTAACTGCTGCGTTCCTGGTTGTAACAATAGCCATCGTAACAAACCTGCCAATTTCAAGATCTATTAATTTTAATCTTGAAGATTCCAAGCTTTGTCAATTTTGCAATTTTGAGGAATGAAACTTTGGAATAAAATCGATGATTCGCGTCTGTGCCGATCACGGGCAAGGAGAAGAAGAGAAGAAAAATTGAAGCCGTATGCATTACCAATGCTGTTTCCCTGGTCTGTATCTAAGCAGAGAGTAGAACAAAAAAATTGACAAAGATGTGATCAACCAATCCAAAGCCGGGCGTAGAAAAGTAAAGGACGACTGATGAAGCGATCAACGAAATGGAGAGTACTGATTCTAACAAAAGCAAGAAAGAGAACCGAAACATTGACGTTAAAGTGTGTTAGCATATTAAACAATATTCAGTTCCGTAACAAAGTGCAATGCGAAACACAGACTTTTCGAACAAATGAATCAACTGGAAAAAGGAATTCCAGCTCTAAGACGTAAAGTACAAGATTTTAAAGTTGAAAACAATATACAGCGAGCTCAGTTTAACGAAGTAAAGCGAGAAAAGGGGAAATTAGAGTTTCAATTAAAGAACCTCCATTTCGACATTTAAAAGTATCGAGACAGCGGGAAAAACATTGAATTCTACACGGGGCTTACAAGGTATTCTATGTGGTTAACTTTTAAATGAAAACTGAGAAAACATATTCAATAAATGAGGTCTTTAAGATATGCATTTATAAGTTCAAAACGCATCGGAAAATACAACCAAAAAGCTCCTATACGACTACGAGACAGTAAACAACGCACTTTTGTCGAAGCTAAGCGAGTTTTCCTGTTGTTTTAGCACCTTTTGCAATAGCCAACGCCACAAGATTGTGCAGTTACATTCCTCCATTGGCCTTAGAAGCTTTGCTCCTGGAATATCTTCCTCTGTTACCAATAAATCACTTTACTCATGGTAATCTGATGTCCGTACGCCTCAAATACTGCACTTCAAAACAACTCTGTCCCTAGTAACAATCCCAAACGCCTTTGCGGTCCTAAATTCGTCCCAGTCCCAAACTCGTTTCTAAAGTGGCTAATTGATCTCAATCTAACTCCAAGCCAAGGATTTTTCTCCGGCGACTCAAGTTTTCCTATCTGACAAAAGCTTAAAATTGCCTACAGTGATCAGGACACTTCCACTCAAGGAAAATAAATTTTCCAACAAATGATAAAGATGAAACTAAAAACTTGTGGTTCAATAGTCAATCCACGTTAGTACCATGCAAAACTATTTTAAAAATTCAATTTGTCATTCCATTTTCGGGAACTACGCGAGTCCAGTCACAGAACAGAGTGGTTTAAAAACCTGAACGTTTCCTACGACATATTTTAGTGTGCAAACAATAACAATAGAATTAAGGTTAAGTTCTAGAACTAGATTTTCTGAAGCCTCGAACAGTTTGTTTTCTCTGATAAGAATACAAGAAATAGAGTTCACATTCTTGAAAATAAATTGAAAAATCATGCGAATCAGTTTGCGAAATGGAGGGAGCTAGGGAAGGGCCAATGTCGTTATGGTAAAAGGTTAGACTGAAATGGTTTGCTAGTGTAATTTAGTAACTTTTGGGGAAATCAATAAAATGATATATGGAGCGTTTTGCATGGTGCTTATGTAGAATGACTTTTCAAACTTGCATCAATACTTTTCCAAATGCACAACTAAAGTATTTTGTAGACCAAGTTGATAGAATTATTTTAAAGAAAATATGTTGTTCCAAATATTAGCTTAAAGGGCAAACAGGCAACCAAAATTGGAACTTCTAATTTGACTCTTCCAAATTATGTGATTGTGTAGTTATTCGCCGCGGAAAATCATCCTTATATAAATGTTAACGCACACTTTCTTCCCAAAACACTTGAAATCAAAAGCAAAAGACTGGTACAGGACTGATTGAAGCAAGCTGGTTTACAATATTTATGACTTTAAAATGAGACAAGAGAGAGATCAGCAGTTAAAAGTTCTTTTACGTCATAAGAACGAGCAAAGCGATAAACCAGATGAATTAATTGACAAAATCAGTGTAACTCACGTATTCAGTAAGTCTTGAGTGTTCAGCTTTGCCTTCAACAACAGTTTTGGACATGGTGGCCATGTACTTTCCATATTCGGACTTAAACTCGTTGGTTTCCTTAGTGACGTTATCTCTGTTATTTTGTAGAAGCTGCCTATACGAGAAGAAACTTCTGTTAGTGAATCACAACAAAAAATAGAGCTGTCTCAAAAACGATAAGCGGCCGTGAAGCAAGATTCCAAAGTAGACTACAATAATTGTAAACAATAATGCTTTGATAGCTTCTTTCGTCTGTCAAAGCTGCACAACAAGTCAAAGGATACAAACAACCAACAGGTAGGTATTACAGAAGTACTATGCAAAAGATGAAACTTCAAAGTGGAACATGTACTCTGAGCTGGTAGTCTGGAACAGATTGCTGCTATTCTGTGGAAAGGTTTGTACAGCTTTCTTTTGTTAATGTTTCATGAATTATTAATGAGTTTGATACTTACATTTCCAGATCATTGTTTCTTAAAATCTAAAAGTAAATGTATTGGTGTGTATACCTTGAAAGAAGTCAATAGCAAATATGGAAGACACTTTTCATAGTTTGTAGGTACCTTAGAAAAGTTAATATTAAACATTCGTTCCTAACATTTTGTACATAGGACTAGCATTCACTCTTGTGATTTTAATTTGTAAAAAAAACAAGACTTTTTTCAGGATGTTCCAGGATCAAGTCCCGAATACCGCACGTGGGCTGAAATTTTTGCATCTCAATCTGACTCCATGGCATTTTCCCCCGTACTCCATGGCACTTTCCCCCGTACTCCATGGCACTTTCACCCGTACTCTGCAATGAAAATCGACGACACTATGCCACAAAAATAAATTACTTATCAAATTACAAATTACCTGTCTTTTTTCTCAACAACCAATGCTGCCCTTTGTTCCTCGATTTGTTTATTAAGTAAATCAACAGTGGCCCTAAATAACAAAAAAGTACAAAAGCCAGAATGTCGTGCTTTGCAATATATAGGGTTTTCTTCAGGATTAGCTTGCTTGGAAGCCAAAACAGCCATGGCGAGCTAAGTAACTACAAGAAATCGCCATTTATAATTCTCTATTAAACAGACGTTCGCGAGGCACCGAAGCAATGGTTGAGGCTTGACATTTAAGGATTTCTTTACATTTGAAAAGGTACCGCCGACAGAAATATCCTGTTGTTAGCAACTCGTCAGCCCAAATTGCAAACCTCTGTAAATTATATGCAGGAACAAGTCTAAATCCGCAAAATAACATTACCCTAATCAGTTCAAACTTACTTTTTATCTAAATAGAAAAAATGAAATCATTTAATAAGACTGCTCTGACAAGCTATAAATAATCAAGAATATGAAAGAAAATAAAAATGAGAAAACAAGTAGAAATCGGAGACCTAAGAACCGAGTACCGTATTTCCTCGAATAAACGCCGCGGCGTTTACTAAATTTTTCATAATTTGGGTGCGGCATTTATTCGAGGGCGGCGTTTATTTATAATGCTGTTTACTTTTTTAAACAACCAACCG
>JAOCNB020338633.1:0-15744 GCA_026546465.2 Palythoa caribaeorum
TTGTTTTATATAATAAAAAATTAAAAACTTTGTAATGGTGACATCAAGCGTGCGTCTGTCCTCTAATAGATCATAGGCGAGAACCAATCAAAATGGGAGAATAACTTGGGTTATTATATTAATGATGATATCCAATATTGTTGGGTGATGTTGGATGATGTTTGATTGTGTTAGATACTGGAGTGTTCAGATGAATCCAGCTCCATCCAACAATGATAAATTTCAGTACCAGGATCAATGGTTTTGACCAAACCTGCAAAAATGTTGGATGATATTGGATAAAAAGTTTAAAAGTCAAACCTCATCCAACACCATCCAACATGTTAGATCATGCTGTTCAAATGAGTCAACAGGTTGTGTTGAATAATGTTGGATTTCTGAACAACATGTTTGATCCATCTGAATGAACCTTAAAACATTCCTTTCTTCAGATTGTCCAATCATAGAAAGTCTTTCATATTCTAGAAAATTGTTTGCTAACTCTGCTTTTAAAATTAATCCATGTAAAAATTGGCCACCAAAAACAAAGGGAAAGAAATGTACTGCTTGGATGAGCAGCCATGGAGCCTTTTCACACTTAGCATGACACAACAAAATATTTAATTTATTGGAAAAATGGATGTACTATCAAATTTGTCACATCTGTATTAGTAAAACTGCCACTTTTCAAAGATATAGCCCCTAAATTGACAAAGAACTTAATTATTAAATCTATGCAATTTTACAAAGAAATGTATTGCATGCCCACCAAGCTTCGTTGTCTTGCTAACAACAAACATTTTCTTGCAAAAAATTGACAAAAATATTTTAGCTACAGATATTCACATCTTCATCAATTTTCGGCCACTCATCAAAACTTTGCACTTTTGCTACTTATGACTGGTGTGACAAATTTGATGATGAGTTCCATTTTTCAAGAAACGGAATATTTTTCAATGTCACACTGGTGTGAAAAGAGTCAATTAATTAGAGTCTGGCAGGAGTTATACTAATAATGGCTGCAGATTTGGTTGTGCAAAATGCAGCATATTTCCAAATATTAAGAGTAGAAAAGAAAAATTAAACACTAACACATTTTCTGCATGTTGTCGAAATCCTTGGCATATTGATAAAAATGTATATCTGTATAATGGTTCCAGGTGTGGCCTGTGAGCACATCATCACATATTTAGAAACTAAACAAGACTATCCTGAAAAAACCATCGAGAATCAGCAACAACATGAATTTATGTCACATTGGATGAGATTTAGATGGACAAATTTCCACTGATATGCAAAACCTGAAATCACTTCCTGGGGGTTACTCCCTATATTGATACTAGCCTGCGAAAGCTCATTTTTTAGGGGTCAAAATCAGTAATTATAAGGTATTATTTTGGGATTTTCAATGAAAAATCAAGGTTTTTTTACGAAAAACATTATTTTTAGGGCTGCAAAAACAAAATGAGCATGTTTCTGTCTGCAGTTTCCATCTGCTTTTTTTAAAATCTATAGCTAAATCCTTTTACGAGCCTGAGTGGCCCATTGGAGCCGATGCTTATCTCCTGTTTCTGTTTTGTTAAGTGGATGAGAGTCATTGATTCCCCCTGGACAGGACACTAATCCGTCGCGGGTTAGCCCCCAGCAGAAGCTGGTACCATTTTACAGACCTCGGGAGGATGGAAAGCTGAGTCAACTTTGGCAGAAAAGAAGGTCACACAAATGTTCAACATTCAGCTGAGCCGGGGCTTGAACCTGGGACCTTGTGGTTAGAAGGCAGAGATCTTACCACTGCACCAACCATGCTGCCGTCAAAATTTTAAAATCTATGCTATTTAGGGTTGAAAATTATCTTGCCTTGGTATTTTTAGGGCATTTCTTCACATTTCCCAATGAGCTTCCATATCCTTTCACCCCAGAGTACAGTACCTCACCACTCCCCCCTCCCTACCCGCCACCCTGGATCCTTTTTGTAAAGCTGAAGATGTTATTTAAATAAATGGTAACAAAGACCAATACAGCATTGCAACTTCCGTTTGGGGTTGGGGAGTGTTGATAATGAAATCCTGAAATATTTGACACTGAGTTTTATTTGTTTTGAAATGCCAGTTTTGCTGTTTTGAATTGTTAGATGTACAGTACATAAAACAACAAAATACACATTCCTCTGTTTCATTCCATGTTGTTTTTATTTTTGGTTGACAAATCATGTGAGGTGACTAATGAAAGAATTTTGTAATAATAATTATGACCACCCTTGTACTCAACATTTAGTTAACATAAACTTAAATAGCTTCCGTTTTAAATCTATTTTAAAAGTCAAATTGAAGTTTTAGATTTTTCAGTTAAAGTAAAACTTAAGCTATAATAAACTTTAATGCAAAAATGACAACAACAGCATGAGAATTTAAAACAACATAAATAAAGTTATTAACAATAATAAACTAATAACTGCTCTTTAACCCAACAAATGCAAAAGGCATTCTCATTACAATAATTATTGATTAATACATTGGTTAAAAATCAAGTTTTACCAACTAAGTTAAGTGCACCGTATGTGACTTGAGTTAATTAATCTATCTCAAAAATCAGAGGTAGACTGTCATTGCTTAGGGAGATTGTTTAATGTAGATGAACCCCTTTTTCTGTTAAAAGTTTTTGCTCTTATGTTGAAGAATTCGAACTCTATAAAATTTCACATTTTTTTTCCTTAGTAGCTAAAGGGTAGAAAAACTTGTAAAAAAATTTTGGCTGAGAATTCAACTGTACCCCTCCCCCCTCACCCCCTGCTCTTGTGCCAGCTTGCACTCATTTTTTTAACTACCGAAATTCAACCCCCCTTTTTGTAATCCCTTACAACAACCTGAGAAATACTAATAATTTTATGCAATATATCCCTTAGCAATCACAACTTTGGTCTTGACATATAGCACAATAACTTTAGTTGTCTGTATCACTAATATCTCCCAATACTTTTTAATAATAAATAATCAATAATATATATGCTTTGCTTAATCATCAGAAGCCTTAAAATCAAAGTATAGGTGCACAGCTTCCATTATCCCCAGCACCAAATAAATTACTACAACTAATTATAAAAGCAATATTTTCACTAACCCTCACCCCCTGAAAATGTTGGTTTTCTACCAATACTATATTCTTTTTAACCCATACATCCAACCAAACCCAGTCTCTGATAAACCAAGAATGTTAAACGTTTGACAGAACTGTTGATTGAAATCTTATAAAATGACCATTTTATTAGTCTGCAAATGTAGATTTAGAAAATGTCTTGATCACAAAATTCGGCAGTCGAGAGTTTTATAACCCTCAGACTCTTGAGACTCAGCAGGAAAAAGGTTAATGTGATTTTAGTGAACTATAGTACTGTATCACTGCATTGATTAATGTCACTGAGGTTGTATTCTAATTAATTATACTGAATAAGAATTCTTAAAGATACAAAATGATTCAACACAAAATAAAATATGCATTAAAAACTTGTTTTTCAAATATGCACCGCCCTCAAATAAGAGCCATTCTAAGAAGTCTGAATGTTAAATAAATGCTGCAGCACTTATTCAGATAAATTGGGAACACAGGTTACTTTTAATGAGTCAACATACAGTTTTGCCATTTTTCTTTATCTTAGAAACAGTATAAATTTTTAATGAAGAACTAGTTTATCAAATGGTGAGTAAAACTCCTAGAGTTCTCAAGGGTTTTCCATGGGAAAAAAGGTTATTCACAGAGACACAAAGTATAATACAGAGTTCATTAAAACAAAATACACTACATATTAACTACACCTTATTCTAATTCATTGTAAATAAACTTTGCAAGAAAAAATAAGGACATGCATATGCATAATTTACAATTTCCCCTCTGATTAGTGATGGAAGTCTGTCAACAGGCACCAACACTAACAGGGGATCATTGTTCATTCTTAAATGAAACAAACAGGTGAATAGCACTTAAAAATAAATTATTTTCTACATTTTCAAATAAAGTTAGCACATCTAGGTGCATCGATCATTTGGTGCCCATCACAGATGAATGCCCATGTAGAGTCATGATTTGGAGCTTGTAATAAAATTGTTCAAATAGAGCTCGTAAAAAGTGTTATTTACCTGTTTGGTTAACAGCACAGTGTTCAAGTCACTCCAAAATGAAGCAGCACATCACCCTTTTGGTTTTCTCAGTGCCCTGTCATTTTCCTTCGGTACATCACCCTTTCATTTTTTGTCTTGACTGGTTTTTAACGCTTTTAATTATGTAAATTCTCGCTGAATTAAAAAGAATTTTAAGGTTTTCTCTTGATTTTCCTTCATGATATTTTCAAAACATTTGAACACATTTGAACGATTTTCTTGCATTCTAAAAAATACCACATCTGTGCCAAATAATTATCACTTAACCAGTGATATTATGGTATTGTTGTCAATTGGTGCCCTTTGGTTTTTCTGAACTGACAAGAACACTGCATTGGAAGAACTTTGTATTAATTTGTGTCCCTGTACTGTATGTTGCACAGCTACTGATTTCATTTGGATTGCTCCTAAGCCTTACAGTAGATCTTTTTATGCATATTTTTCTAAGCTATGTGAATCCAGCTATAAAATCAAGTTTTTCAGTGTATTGCTTGACACAGTTACTGCAGTGTTAATCAATGTCATCGAAAAAAGTTATTTATTGTCAAAATTACTGTTCGTTAGCCCTCAATTAAGAGTGCTCTCTGCATGTACTTGTAATGTTCTTGCAAAAAGAGTCTGCCTTTTTGTCATCATAATTATCTTTATAGTTTTTTTTGCATTCAAACATTGTTTTTTTCCGTCTGTTCCTGTGTGTATTTAATTAGACAGAGGAACATCAACTTTCTCTGTTCTTCGATTTCTGACAAACACACACATCCAGTACTTCTTATTGTGATCCTTTAGGTTTTAATTATCTCACCTTGTGAAATGTACTGCCAGTGATGTTTGTCTTACTGCCTCTTTTCTGGTGCAGTTTTTAACTTTCAGCAGTGTTTAATTTAGTTTCATTTGCCAATGATGATTTTGAAGTTTTATACCACTGTTTCCTTGCCGACCACAACTGTGTCATTGCTAGGAGTTTTGTTGGAAGGGTCTGCTGCAATGTGTGCCGGAATGCATCCCATACTTCCGCCACACTCACTAGCAGATACCATGTGCGGCATATCCATGTACTTTTTGACAAGTGAGAATACTGAAGCACTCAATGTGTCTCTCAATTCAGATAAGTGAGTCCGTGAAGTAGATTCAACTGTTACTAGGCAAGTTTCCCTGACGGGAGTGACTGTTGACAAATGACCATTTGAAGTGGCTCGAACTTGCCATGGATGATCAACATTTAAACTTGAAGTTGATGATACCATTGACTTTGGCCGCATGTTATTAGTTGGATTGGTAAAGAAGACTTCCGAATTTCCCTCTGGGCCTTCACTGTCGCTGGTTGTGTCAGTTTCAACAGTTATTTCTGGAATAGGGGCAAGTGGCTGAGGTTGTGCACGGTGTTCATACTCACGCCAGTCAAATCGGACAACATCCAAATCTTCTTGATCAGCTTGGCCCTTTTCATTTTGCTTCCAGTAATCAAACTTTTCACAGCTTTTGTTATCTGGTTCAACTATTTCTTTTTCTGGAATTCTTGATCTGTTGATACCTTCTGGCATAAGGAATGGAATCCCAAACATGAGGCATGCCGCAAGAGTTGGCACTGCACCAGCAATGTAAAATGCCACTTGGTACGAGCCAGAAATATCATAGATAAAACCTGCAGTAGAGAAAAGGAACTTTGTTTTGAAATGTTGTCATGTTTGTGTGTGTGTGTGGAGGATGGGGGAAAGGGGGGATTAGTATTGGTGGTGCAAATTTCTTGGGAGATCTTCGTGTTTATACATAACAAATGTTTGAAAAGTTTATGTTGCCAGAGACTGCTTTTCTTTTCTTTTTTCACATTGAAAAAAAGAGTTTAAAGTAGTTAACAACACTAAAAAAATATGTACAGGTATGTACATGCCACTTCAGCATAGAAGAGGTTAATTTTTTTTTTAAAAAAGTACTGAAATTAATCATCTGCCCAGCAAGAAAAAAATATAACTATTTAATTACTGTAGTTGAACATACTGTACATGTATAAATGTTCATAGGCACTTTTATTAACACAAAATCGCACAGTTTGTTTCTGAAGTTACAACTAGTTTTTGGTGGATATATCAATCAAACTTTGTTTTCATTTTTGAAAAGCAGATAAAGCATTTGCACTTTTGACTTTCTGTGCTTGCAGTGGATTTTTTTGCACAGTAGCCCTCCACTGACAAGATGTAATTGTCATTTGGTGAATTACTGGAGACACAGTCTCCTAACATATGTCTAAACTTCCAGACTTATAGATGAAACTAAGCCATATGAAAAAAAGAATAAAGTCATACAAAAGTACCAAAATACAAACCATCAGTCAGTTTTCAGTTGTGATTTAAGTCATTATGTTTTGTATATTTGGTATGGTGGGTGTGGTGTTTGATTGACATTCATAAAAAAGTAGTCACAACATTGGGAACCAACAGCCAGACCATATGTGTGTAGTTTTACAACTTAAAATAATGATTAATTTCTTGAATTGACCTTACATAGGAAACTTGAAGAAAGATGTGACTGTTCATACCTGCCAGGGGTGGCCCCATCGTGAGGGGCACAGATTTGATTCCAAAGAGGATACCAACACCAGCAGCCATTTTGTCTCGCCCAACGATGTCCCCGGTCAAAACTGGAGCCAGGAGCACATAGCAGCCCTCGAAGAATCCCCAGATGAAGGAGTATGCCGCAAGGCCAGCATAATTTGTTAGGATAGGGCATATGGTGTTACAGATACCCATGACCAGGAAGGAGAATTGGTACAGGTACAACCTGTTAACTTTGGGATGGTCAGCAATTTTACCAAAGATCAAGCGGCCAGCAGTTGAGCCAATAGACATCAGGCCAATCAGGAGTGTAGCTCTGTTAATATCAATGCCAAAGTCTAAAGCCAGCCTCACCTGGTGACAAAGGAACATTTATAAGGTTTGTTTCTAAGAAATTCTTAGTATCAAAATCTTAATTCATGGCCTGGATTGTTTTTAACTTGTTTGGTCAGTAACAGTTTAAAATGATTATAAATATTATAACATGAAAAAAAATTGTGTGTTAACCTTTTAACCAGTTAAGCCCAGAGCATGACAAATGATGTGTTGGTAAATTCTCGCAACTGAGCTTCATACTTTCTATATAATCAGTTTGGGAGAATTTGGCTTTTCAGCTTAAACAGCTAATACCACTTGACCAATTCCTTATTTCTTATTATCAGTTATATTATTTTGTTTGAGTTATGTAAGGAGAAGTTAGATGTTGATAAATTGCTTGGGGGCGAAAGGGTTAAGTCCTAAGCATAACAAATGATGTATTGGTAAATTCTCCCAACTAAGCCCCATATTAACTCTATTAGCAGTTTGGAAGAATTTGGCTTTTCAACTGCCACAGATTATTCCACTTGATCGATTCTTTCTTTCTCAGTACAGTACCATTTATATTATTTTGTTAGAGTTTTGTAAGGAGAAGTTATATGGGCTAAACAGGTTTAGCAGAATGAGAGTCATTGGATTTCCCTGGATGGGACACTAATCCATCACAGGTTAGCCCCCAGCGGAAGCTGGTACTCATTTTACCGACCTTTGAAGGATGGAAAGCTGAGTCAACTTTGGTGGGAAAGGTCAGACAAATGTTCAACACTCAGTACATCTGGGATTTGAACCAGTGACCTTTTGGGTGCAAGGCAGAGTCCAATCTTACCACTGTGCCAACCACTCCCTAATCTATCAGGAACCCTGGGTTTAACTTTTAACTTACCAAATGAACAAATGGAACAAAGTAGCCAAGCATCCAGAATGACAGGGCAACACACCAAAGAATGTAAGCCTTGTTTTTGAAAATCTGTAGAGCTGGGAATCTTTGCTTCTTCTCACTCTTTGTGTCATCTTCACTGTTATTGTTGAGGAAACCAGTGTTGATTGGGCGGTAAATTAGCGCACAAAGCCACACACAGATTATCATGCCAGCAGAAATTCTCATTGTGTTTCTCAAACCAAAATGCTCAAGAAGCTTTTGTAAAATAGGTCCCATGGCCAGTGTCCCGACACCACTGCCAGAGGAGGTGATACCATTAGCAAGGGACAGTCGTTTCCAGAAGTACTGACCCAAGATTACAACTGATGGAAAGTAGCACATACTTGCACCAACACCGAACAAAAAGCCGTAGGTCAAATTCATCTGCCACATTTGTGTGGAGAAGGACCCAAGAAGGCAACCAGTCCCAGCAATCGTGCAGCCAATCATTGTTGTCACGCGGCAACTCAGCTTTGCACAAAGTGTGGTTGCCAGTGGGCCCAGTATAAACATCATGCCGTACGTGATTGATCCAACCCATGCTGTAATGAAAAACAGTTTGATAAACAAGGTAAGGATTAAATTTGATCAAGATAATCTTTCAACAATAAAGCAGTTTCACAATTGTGCACAGTGTGTGTTTCCCACGTTTCGATGGTCCATTGTGCCACAGGTTTAAAACACCTGTCAGTGTAGGGGATGTAAAGTACATTTTTTTTTATTTTAAGGTATTTATATCTCCTACTGTTTTGTCAGGCTTCCAAGATATTTGTAAGGACTGTGGCCTGCCAAAACAGAGAAAAAATAAATACACATTGATGCATGATTGTGGAAGCAGCAGGCCAAACCATTGCAGTTATTTTACAGGCAGTCTGGGTCTCTGTAGTATATGTCAGAGATATTATAAAGTGGATTTTTACTTTTGTCACACAAAATACAGAGCTTCTACCCTGTATTGTTCAGCTGGTCAGATGATAACAACAATTATTTTTTGAAAAGAATGTTTTCAAGTCTTTTTGACGCTAAATTCGGAAAATTGAAGACCAGTTTTTACTGTAAAAAAACTTGGAACACAATTTCAATTATTTTCTTATTTTTATTTGCTGAATCATCATCATGTAAGGGTTATCAACCTGAAGTGAGGGGAATAAATCACATAACCCTGAGCTGAAGGCCAATAAACGGCTTATTTTTACATTGGCAAGGATTCCTAAAGGGATGCAAAATACATTGAAGAATAATGCTTCTGTTATTCATCTTTGTTTTGTTTTTCAACACTCCATGCTGGCACTGGTAGCATTCACAAGTTTCTCGGCTTTTTAATTATGTTAGTTTTTTGAAGTCGCATTTCGAATTAGTTGTTTGTCTTGTTCCTAGTGAATGCTAGAAATAGGCTCAGAGTCAGAACTGTTTATTACTCAAAGCAATTGAGCTTTCGTAAAACAACTTTGAATCTTTATTTGCCGGTGCAGACAACAAGCAAGCATTGACAATTTCAATTTATGCACTGATGATCTTTATTTTCACCGACCTTTTTACAGATAAAGAAGATTCCAGCCAGGGGATCACTACTGTAACTGACAAGGAAATTCAGGTGAGGAATGAAGCATGAAAACCACAAAACACAAAAAGAAATTGTGTCTGATGTTTTGCAAGGATCAGCAACTGATTTTTTAGAGGCCTTGTGGAAAGCAATGAACCACTGACTAAGAAAATCCACGAATGTGGTGCAAAAGAAAACACTGCTCAGGTTAAATTTCAGTAATTGTAGCAAAGTATTTGATATTTCTAGATAAACATTTGTAAATTTGTTCTTCATGACTAGCTAATTTAAATGCGAGGGGATTCTGTATTAATATGCTAGGGGATAAGTCGCTTAATGATACATAATCCCCTCACATTTTAATTAGCTGTTCGTTAGCCCCGCTCTCCCTTAAAATGATTAAAGCCACACCCTGCTTTTCAGACATTTGATTTGGGGGTTATGTAATATATTCCCCCCTACCCCCCCAAAAAGAAAGGAATCCGAGCTCATGTAAAGATAAGAAAATTTAAAACCATATTTTAGAAAAGTACTAGTATTGTTTATGCTAGATAATTTCAATATTACACTATCTGCATTGAATATTCTTATCTATATTGTAGGACAAGCTCTCATCCTTGCCCTTGACATGTTTCATTATATTTAGTCCATTTAATAGCGAACCAGGAATAGATTCGTGAATTGCGAAAATGAAAATAATAAATCTGGCTCTCGAGCAAAGGGTTGAGAATTACGTGACAAAAAATTAACTTCCCAGTGCTCTCAAATTTAAAAGTCAAAATAAAAAAAAAATTCTTAAAAAGTGAAAACCTCAGAACTTTCCGAAACAACGAACATTTTCACAATCTACTCGTAAAGACAAAGAGAATCAATGGTCATTTTACAGGGTTCCAAGCACTGATTCAAAAGTTAAAGCATTTTTAATTTATGTGAAATTACTTTTTACAGAATAAGGGTTAGCATTCAACCTCTTGCCCTAAAGTGAAAGTTTAAATCTAGTTCGTGCTAAGAAGTCGATATAAAGAATTAGAGCACTTAAAACAGGTCAGAGTTAAAAAAGATTATAACATGATCCAAATGTTTCCACGTGTACGCGGCATGGGAGGTGCGCATATTTCAGACCATTGTTATGTGGGGGTATAGGCAGTGAGTCAAGGTAGAAAATGTTTGTAAACTTCATGCTTTTTCTTATCGGATGTTTAGTTTCCTTATATAGATATCATAATGGATTTATAATGCCTTTTGATGGTTATAGTTTCGTAACGATCACCAACCACGAAGCTAACCCCTCAAGGTAGAAGCTTCTTTCTCAAAGTGCAGCGCAGTTTGGTGGTTTTGGACCTTTCATTACTTCATTAGCCGACGAAATGCTTCCTTTAGTTTGCTTTTACGTTGTCTTCTTAAATCTCAAATCGTGGCCAAAGAAGTCGTTAAATAACTCTACTTTTATTGTTACGTGTTAAATTGAACTGAATGAATTTTGAAAGTAGCAGTAATTTTCTAAACGTTCCTGGACACCAACCTGACCATGAAAATATAATCTGAAACTTTCTGTCGACATTGAAATCACAACAAGACTGTGCATCAGCATTTTAATACTTTAAAGTAATCGGGGTCAAGGAGCTACTAAAGTGACCGTGATAAAACTGTTTAGTCAAGGAAGCGTTTGTTTTCCTAATCCCTTAGCAGCATCCTGTTTCAAAATGAACTAGTTTTTACTTTGAAATTCGGGGTTTGAATGTTTAAAACACGACGAATTTTACTTCACCGTTAGATTTTTATCGCCCCTTGGTTTTGGCACATTGGGAGTCAGCTCCCATCATTACCTTAAATTCAGTTTTACGGGGTTTTTTTTCTTCACACAGAGGTTAAATTAAAGCAAAATAAAAGCGATGTATCAAGACAGAATAAGACTTACAATCTTTTTGGATTTTATAAGTTCATTCATAATCATTGACGCCATAATATTTCCGTACAGTTCGTACTGCATGCCTTTGTGTAAATTGCATGTCAAAAGAGAGTCAAGCTGGAAATAAGTCATTGTTTGA
This sequence comes from Palythoa caribaeorum, assembly GCA_026546465.2. Taxonomy (NCBI): domain Eukaryota; kingdom Metazoa; phylum Cnidaria; class Anthozoa; order Zoantharia; family Sphenopidae; genus Palythoa; species Palythoa caribaeorum. The sequence continues at coordinate 11,508 of JAOCNB020338633.1, forward strand.
CAGACATAATTAGAATAACCAAAGTTTCTGGCATGTGTAAATTGCTGAACATAAAGGTAATTACATTGCATAGGAATAAAGAAACGAAGCATTTCTTTTTTTAAACTGAAATCCGCTCACTTTGTACAAGTACACTACAAGTACAACAGTATTTTAAAGTTTTAAGCACTAATTTCTTTATCTTGCGCTTATTAATAACTATAACTTCTAAGTCCTTGATTTTAGTTGATACATTCAAATAGTACGTTTCTGAATGTGTTTTTAAGCCTCGTATTAAGAATTTATTTGAAAATCGTTTTTCTAAATTCGCCATTTAATCCCCCTGCTGTTTTTTGACTCGCGTTCGCTTTTCGAAGTAACGCCACGGAAAACCGGTTAAACGAGTTTCAACAGTGGAGCGCGTGACTCATTTGCATATGAAATATTCCCTTCGTCCTTCAAAATTTATTTTCCAAATGTTCAAAATCAGCAAGTGAAGCAGTATCTTTGCAATAAAACCTTGATTTATTACTAACATTTATCTGTAAGCAGTAGCATTTGTACAGAACCACAGAACTTGAACCAGAATAAAGGCGTTCAAAATTTTCTCGTTGACTTTGGCTCTCGCTTTGACATCAGTTGTTATTTCAAGCGTTACACTGAAACATTTATTTCCTCGGTTGACAAGTATATTGCCAAAACATCTTTTAGTAGGATAGAAAGAAATTAATGCCTTACTGGTCTGAGACATTTTTAATATAGTTTTGGTAGCAAGCGAATTTTGCTGATATTTCATGTAGAAGATCGTTCGACCGGAAAAGCCGTCAGGGAAAAGCCGCTGTCATTACTAAAAAAAAAATTTGCAGTGAATGCAGAAGAACAGCCGCCGGCTCGCGGTCGAAGCAGAGTGCTTTTTAGCTCTCAAGAATGGGATCGCACGATTATATGTATCTTTATTGACAAAGAAAAAAATGAAAAGTACCGAACTTCTTCAGAGTACATAATTCGACTACTGTGGTTGTTTTGACATTAAAAAACAAGCTGTAAATTTGCATTTTAAATGTCAAGCGAGAATTTGCAGGAAAAAAAAATTTCTGTACTGTATGAACTTACCAGCGCTCGAAGTAGTCGTGCCAGGAAATGCTTTAAGTAGCTCAACATAGATAAGTCCGAAGTTGTTCATAGTACCAAGGACGATAAACTGAGTCGTAAATGTTGCGAGGCATACAAACCAACCCCAACCTCCGTCAGGATGAGGGACAATTTCAGGCTTTTCATTTCGTCTTTGGTTACAACAGCCCACCATACTGTCACCGTCTTGTGCCTGACACTTTCAGATGGTACTTTGATGGCACTACCCCAGCTAAGAGCGACCCGGCGAAATTGATGCTCTCTGGATGGAATTAGGCTAGGGTTGCTGGCCTTGCAAAGTCTTTCAGGTTTCAAGTTGTGCTGATACCGGAAATGACGTAGGTGCAATGTGATTGGCTGATTGAAACTTCGAATGATAGCCAATTTCAATAGCGCTGATTGAAAAGAAAATTCTCCGTTCGTTACATCGTATGATTTTTTTTGTTTTTTTGGTGGACCACCATCAAGCGAGGCTCGTGCAACAATTCCTCGTGTGCCGTTCACGTGATTTTTGAATAGCAAATTTAAACCGGTGTTGCTCGTTTTTGTTTTTCAACGATAAATAACCGAAATTTCACGAAAAAAGCGATTTCACAATTTTCGCTTTTAAACGTGCCGCAGTAGGGTTTTTTTGTTAAAAAAAATTTGTCATATCCCGATCAAGGTGAGAAATTTTCACTGCGGGATGCCCGGATTTTTCTGGCTCTCCTCAAATTCCACAATTTTGTTGTAAAAAAGAAACTGATAAACAATGTGTTAATGATAACAAATCTGCATTTTATCATTGTTCTGAATTAAAGGACCTATTCATATTGAATATCTGAAGCAGTTAGAAGCTTCGGACACTTTATGAGAATAGCAGAAGTCCACAGGTGAATTTCATGACCCGGGCCTCGTCAGTTTGCAATTTGCTCTCCGCATTTCCGGATCCAAGAAAGAACTGACGACAAAGGAGAGATTGATCGAGTGACCTTGACCGAAATAACACGAAACGTGTGTTATTGGCCTTGAAAGATCAGGCATTTTTAAAATTTGTTTTTCTCGCATGCTAATGACGTCTTATTATTTGTGCAAGCTCAAAACTTGTCAATTTGCTCCCTTTCAAAAACAGCATCAATTTATCCTTATTCTCATAAACCAAATACAAAAAATTATACCGAATCGCAAATGACACCGATTTCAAATCGTACAAGAATTGCTACCAACAGTTCAGTTGTGCACTGCCGATAGCGATGCCTTTGAAATTCAAACACTTTGATGTTTTAAGAATATAATAACACCTCGCACACCGCTATGCTTGCTGTGTTTTTCCAGACAGTAAAAAATTGGTACTTCTATTTTGTTTAACCATTATTTCTAGCCACCTAAATTCGGTTCCTGCGTTCGGCGTTAACCTGAGCATTGAGCTGAATCGAACGACAGCGAAGTAATTGTAAACAAAAGCACAAAATTTTAAGTTGAGTTTAGAACGTTTGGCAATCGCTCGCTGTTGCTCAGTTTGCTTCATTTTGTTATCTCGAGTCTCTTGCTGCGATTCAACCACGCTACCCTAAAATAAATTTGTTAACAGTTGCATGCAAAGCCCGAGGGCGTCATTGCGATATCCCGATATTTTATCATTGACGCTGATTATCGAATTTCCAGACTGGATATACTTTTTAAAAGTCATAAGACCAAACTGTTGCCGTTTTGTGCGTTTCAATTCTCAATATAACTCAGTCTTATACGAGAATTATTTTAAAAAAGCATTTTCTGAGAGTGAATGTTGACAAGTAGGAGTCGGTAGACTGATAAAATGCCGGTGTGTTGGTCTGAGCTTTCTCCCCATGAGAGAAACAATAGGGGTCCGATTGTACACAGAGTTCAGGGTCAGTTCATTTTGCAAAGGTTAGGATTTCATATCGTTTGAAGCTTTGATTTACATTACGGATTTGACTTGATTTTCAAATGTCGCCCCGAGGCGCATTTTTCTTAATTTTTTTCTCGTATAAAGACGTTAAACCGTAGGTCCAGTTTCCGACACTTTGTCGGGGGAATTAAGAGAACCGATTGGCGCAGGTAATGACCCCGATGTTTTGGTCTGTCTGTTCTTCTCGGGGGCATTTTCTATTTTAAACATATGTGAGCCGCTGTCGCGGTCTGTGTTCAACCCTCAACTGCTTAACCGATTGTACACAGAGTCCAGGGCCTCAGTTCAGTCTGCAAGGGATTTGAAGCTCGATTTACATTACGAATTTGACTTGATTTCGGCACTTATTTTAAAATCTAAACTAAAATCCGCAATCCGTATTTGAAATCACATAAAATCCGTAATCCGTGCCCAAATTCTTTTTGAATCCGTGACCCGCTGTATTTATGGATCCCGCTAACGTTGAAATTTTCCTCGAAATCCACCATCTGCGTGCCTTTTTAGGCCAAATTTGCGGATCCCTGAACCTATTCACCCGTCCCCCCCGTCCCCCCTCCCTTCCCATCCTCTTTGTACGTAATCAAAGGAATGACTTCCTTTTTGGTCACCCGCAAATGTTTATATTTATTGGCGGGTTCAGCCTTAATCAGTGTTCTTATTATGTGTGAGTGGTTTTTAGAAAAAATAACAACAAGGTCTTGAAAAATGAAACGCCCCGCGCTATCCGATGTTTATTTAGTCTTTGGAGGAGAACAACTTTCATTGTTTGTTGAACTGTCTCTGGCCTTAGGCTCAGGGTACAATGAATCGTTTTTGTAGTTTATGCTTTATTATCAGAAAGTATTGCCTGGTTTAGTAGTTATCGAGCCACAGCCTGAGATTGTTCTTAACTAATTGTTCTTAAATTTTGGACAATTTGAGCCTCGTTGTTATAAACTTAAGTTGTCCGTTAAAAAGCGTGGAAAGTATCAGTCCTAGGATGTTAAAATCTGCTCCAGACTGATAACGCCTTCAGTTCAGACGGCGAACTCTACATGTGCCGAATCTAATGCTAATGAGCAAATTCTATTGTTCTACCTCATTACTGGGCTGCCTGTGGGGCAAGCCCAGTTTTAAAATACCTTCCGTGTTTTTTTTTTCTTTTTTTTTTTTTTTTTTCTCCGCGAGAAATTGCAATTCTTGCGCAAGACTTACATATATGGTTCGAAAGTCCATATC
>JAOCNB020339406.1:0-15735 GCA_026546465.2 Palythoa caribaeorum
GAATATGTTTATCACTGCTGTTTGTATTATATTTTTGATCAAACTTCGATGGCCAAATAACAAGAGTCTATAAAATAATATAACTCGTAATGAGAAATAAGGAATTGATCAGGTGGAATAAGCTGCGGAAATTGAAAAGCCAAATTCATTAGTTAGTTAGTTAGTTAGTTAATTAGCTAGCTAGCTAGTTAGTTAATTGGTTGAGTGGTTGGTTGGTTAGCCGTTAGTCTGTTTTCCAGATCTAAAAATTGGTATCTTCATGTGTGAAAAGCAGTCCGCATTTTCATTGAAATGAATAGTATTACTTTTCGTTCTTCCTCAGAGAAATAAACAAAGCTTTCTTAAAGCAACCAAATGTTTTAATTTAATCAGAATCAAATCCCTGCGCTTCTATGTGTAATATCCTTTAAAGTCAAACAAAGAATTAAGGAATTTTAAGTTTTTCATAATCATAAAAGAAAAACGGAAACCTCAAAAATGCAACATTGGCTCAGAGCAAAGTGATTAGACTTAAAGCAAGGTCATACAACACAAACTCGCTTGAAATTGCAACTGCACACATTTGTGTTTCTAATTATAAAGTAGTATAAGAAATGTTTCCAGTTAAAAAAAAGTTACGTTAACCGTGCTTCATCACACGTTTATCTTATATATTACATTGTTTTGCTGAGCACATGCTACCGACATATTACTTTTTTTTCGTTCCAAAGTAATTATCGTTGTAATTTATAATTTATATATTGAGCAAGTTTACATAACTTCCTCAAACTGTCAAACCTAAAGTCATCGCTGAACTTGTGAAGTCTTCATTTTGTCATTATTAGTAAAAACAAGAATTTATTATTTTAAAATTGTTAAATATAGCTATGCTCTTAAAACAGTATTATTAAATATATGAATATTGCATGCCCTTTTAGCTGGTGGAAATGAGTGAGTTCAAATTGTCGCAACATAGGTCTCTAAAAATTAAAAAGATCAAGAAAAAAAGAAAACTCGATGGAAGTGGATGGTTCATTTCATAAAAAAAATACAAATTGTAACGCTAGAGTTGTATACAAAACGAAAAATGAAACAAAAACATTTTACCTTTTTCTTTTCCTGCATATTCTCATAATAAGGGATAAATATAAAACAAAAAATATTTGCAAAAGTATTTTTTACGTTTGGACAAAATATAATTATCGCAGATAACAGCAATGCAAAAGATATATCCTTGTTAACTATTCCTTTGGTGATTATCAGATATATAAACTTGTTTACAAAAAAAAATCATTTTACTTTTAACATTAAAACTAGCTTGGCATTGTCTTTTCAATGAGGAAAATTATATTCCGACAACATGCTGTACCACACCTCAAGTCTCAATGTGTTTTCTAAAATATTAAAAGTTATTTTTTTACTAGCAAGAATTACACAATTGTCGTTTATAGTAAGTGAGTTGATCAACAGTTGATCTGCCTTATACGAAAGTGTGATTCGGCGACGATTCGTGATAACCCTCGATATAAGTCGTATTGTTGAGACGATATTTCGACTGACCGTACAAACAAGATAAAGTTACACAAAAACAATCATGCAGTACCTCTTGTTGCCAAACTTATAAACCAATAGGCGATTAAAGTCCTGACCATGCTTGGATGCAAAGCCTTTTTCATCTTGCAGCTCGTAGCTGGTTGCGAGAGGTGAATATTGTTGAGCAAAACGTCAGCAAGCTTTCGCAGTTATTGTTTGAATGAAATGGATCACTTCAAGTCACGGTATTGGTCATTAGGAATAGAGTTAGGCGCCTGCGATACGCTCCACATCACTGCGTCACTTCACTTGGCTACATCAGAATCAATCTTTTGTTTCCTTAATTAAACCTTTTCCTTTCCGCATCTCTGTTAAATCACCAACATACATACAAATATTGGAAAATACTACAAATACTTTAGAAGATAATTTTAAAAATTGAAAAAAGAAGCTAAAAAGTGATTCAAACATCCAATATTTTGATAAGATTAATATTGCCAAATGAAAAGAACTTCCGTTTGCCACTCAACCAAATTTTACGAACGGCACAATATCCTATTAGCATAAAAACATTAACAAAGGAATCTGAAAAAGGATCAGAACTACTCCAGTTGATATGCAAAACAAAAATGATGAAATAGCGTCACGTCCAATCGTTTGTGAAAATGGATTTTATGAAGTGATGGGTAGGACATCCTTTCGACAAGAAACGATGAGTTATCACCGTCACTAATTCAAAATTGAAGCAATCGAAAAAATTCAAAATTAATAATTAATATAGTTAATAATTAAATTTAAAACTAAAAATAACCATTAGGTTCGTTTCCATTTTAGGCTTTTTTTTACATAAATTTTATTCATCTTTATTTGTTAAGTTTTCGGGTTTTATTAATAATGTAGCTTAAGCTTCCTGAAGAAGGTTTAGGGAAGTTTGTTTGCGAGACCCACTGAATTGTTATATATTTATTTTTGGTCAGTTTGCTTATGTTTAGTCAACTGTTGCTCTTAGTCTAAACGTGAGATTTTCAGTATCTTCCAGAAAACACTGCAGATATTTGCAGTCATTAATAAAAGATGCTTGTTTCTAAAAACGGCTAGCAATGAGTTTCTTTCAGTTGAGGGTTCGTCACTTCTTGTAATGATAATTCCTTTTATTCTACGTTTAAAAAAATACATATCGTCTCTTCTGCTAACGCATCGTGCTTATCTGTTCGTGTTAATTCCCCTAAACAATAACTATGGATTGATTAAGAAAACAAGAATAAGCCACCTGTTAAAGTTTTAATCCGGTAAAAAATGCTAACGTGCCTTTTGTTTTTCGCAAAAGTTACGACAAAATTCAAAACAAATTTAAGAGTAGAAGAACATAGGAAAACGTAGAGGATGTGTTTTGTTGTCTCTCTTCGGACGTAGGGTGAAAAATGTCAAAGCAGTAAGTTTGTTTACTGGCTGATATCGAGTTGTGTATCATAATGATTCGGTATCCTTTCCGTCCTCCATAATTAGCCATTGTCATCTAACTTCCGGTTTCAACCACAAAACAAGCCGATTGCAGTTTCGAAACTGAAACAAAAATACAAGTTTTTGAAAAACTTGTGTTCATTCTCCTTTTTTCTCTCTCAACAACAAAACAAATCAAGGTTTCTTGATTTTTGACGATAGGCGGAATCGACAACTTGTGTTTATGTGCACGCCGGTAAACTACACTTTGAAAATCCAATATAAGCGAACTTCCTTTTCATCTTTCGTGGTGTTTGGCCGTGCTTAATTAGACTTCGTAGGTTGTAAAATGACGGATCACACTGCGTAGTGTTGCGGGAATACCGTGGACTCAGGCATGTTAGATGAAAAACATTCGAAGGCCTTAGAATTCTTATTATGTGGCGCGTTAAAACATTTTTATTTAACAGCGCCGAACCATAAAATGATGTAGATCTATACCATTTTGTTCAAAATATTAAGGAAATATAAGCTAACTTTCAATGAGCAACAGTTGAAAAAGCTACACACAATCGTACGCTAGTCATCTAAACGATTTCTCAGTTACTGATACAAATTGGTCTTGACGGGAAAGATTTATAACATTGTTGATACTGATTATCATTGCTCTAATGATGAAGTCAATCGAGTGATTTTTTTCCGTCGGTGTTAATGAAAACTAGTCACTCAAATTCTAAATCACTATTATTCCGAGAGACATTAAACTATTCCTTAAGCTCGTAGGGGTAATTAGACGGTCTGGATTTGTCAGAAAGACTTCCGTTTACCAGCTAAAAACTTGAAGTCAAATTATTTCAGAACAATGTCATGTCCTCATCCGTGTAAAGTTACGCGAGTTAATAATCTTCTTTTTTTTGTTTTTTGCTCGTTCTTTGCCTGCCCACAAAATTCTAGCAAATACTTGAAATGCATAATGGGTGCATACGAGTGCTGCTTCAGTATGATAATCAACGCTGAGATATTTTTTTACTTTTTTGAATTGTTTATTTTAGCAAAATCATGTTATTGCTACTAGCATTGTTAATTATACATTGCTACTAGCATTGTTGATTATGTTATATATTCCAGTCGATAGACAAAGTATTTTCTTTGCTTTCTCTTCAAAGGTAAAGACCTTCATGCACAACAACAACCTCTACACCAGTTACGTGATTTGGAAGCGGTCGAAAAGTTGCGGTACCGCCCAGCAACCAGGCCCCTCCTTCATAAATGAATTAAAATGACACTTTTACTTGTAATCACTTACAAAACACTACATAACTATTCGTAGATCATTTTGAATTACTCATTTTTATCATATTAAAGCATCGTCATTGAGTGAAGCCAAAGATAAAGTTATTTTGAGCTTTTGTTTCCGATGTTGCACGACATAAATTACCTCTTCTTGTGCGTCTGCATCGATGAAACGTGTTTCATTGTATTCGTTAGGAAATTATTCGCGAGTGTATTGGTTATGCACTCATTGTTGTCATGATTCAGTTAACATAATTTTTGTCATCTGGTCTCGTTTCTTACAGCGGTATGTAATTCCAATATATATATACACACACAGTAAAAAGCTTTTTTACACACGTCTTGAAAAGTACAACAGTTACCTGCGCGGTTTTGCGTGTTTTTACTTAATTGTTTTTCATTAAGCAAAAAATTACCCTAGCTAAATAATCTATAAATCTAAAATGATATCAATCTGCTTTTCAATCTTAAATTTTCAAATTACTGAACACGGCTGATGTGCGCCTCTAGTCATCCAAATTACTGAAAACGGTTTAAACAATGGTATATAAAAATATTATGTTAAGAACAATGCGACACGTGTTGGGAAGTATAGTAAATTTTTGAAGAAAGAATTTATATTCAGTGTGTATATTCACTGCGTTTTGTTTAGCATTTATTAATATTGCGTTTGTACAGCAGTGTTTTGTATTCCTTCTAGAATATCGTTCAGCAAAAAATGATTATACAACTGCAATGTATACGTACTTATAGCTATAAAATAAAATTAATTTTGAGCGTGGTTTCAGTACTAGTTACAAACTAACAAGCCTTTAAGCACATGCGTGCCAATTGTAACTTGCAGTCTATATCTAGGACACTACAGCAACGTTTATTATCCTAGTTGATCAATAAAGATGAGCAATGAGCCTTTAGGCAAATAAGAAGATTCGGGAAAGATTTGCTCAATGCTAAAACCATAAAAAATCTCTCGGTTAGAAGCCCTAGTAAAAGAATAGCTGTGCAACTATGGTCATTCCCTCCCACCTGGTCCGAGGTATTGAAAAGTAAATAAAATTGCTGAAAGGTACCATAGTTCGACATTAACTAAGTAAGTTTCTAGAATCTTCTAATGGTGCTATAACGTTCTCTGACTGAAATGAATCATATATCCTGCGGAAACCAGAAACAGGCGCCGCTTTCAATGGTTGTTTAAGTTTGCTTGACAAATTGTTTAAGTCGAGGAATACTGAAGGAAAAAGAAGGGAAACTACATCGGTCACGCTTTTGAGCTGCTGCGTGCGCGTTTGCGTCATTGTTGTTAAATATTCATAACAATACATTTGCTGTAGTTATGCAGTGTTCTTCAGACTTGAGTTTATATTGGGGAATGGGGCGAGGGGAGAAAGAGGCCCGGATGGTTGATGTTAAGGGGACACAATGTTGTGCGAAAGCTGGTGCATCACTGAATACCTTTCTAGCTGCATTTAGCTAACTCTTGTACCAACCTAAAATTGCTTCAAATTCAAAAATGTAAAAAGGCAACCATTACAAGTCTTATTGACAATCGAAGAGGAGAAATTTATCTGGTCTAGGCGTATTTCTATGTAGATTTCAGAACCAAGCCATAAAATACTTCGTACCGAGTTTTATTTGCTTTTGTTTTATTATAGCTTTATTTACCCACGGATTTTCATCAGCTATTGATATAATTACCGAGATGAAAATAATGCAAACACCCTGTTTTTCACGACAGAGAATCGTGCATTTAAAAGTTGTAAATAAGACCTGTAATGGTTGCTTAACATCAACCATCCGGCCCAATTGTACCGCAGACTTCTTTTCAAGTAGTCAGTTCTGGGTAGTGGCAGCGCTAATTTATTCTCTGTGTGCCTTAGTCTTAAGCATGTTTGTGCAACATCTGATCGATAAACAATTAAATTGATCTTTCAAATACCAAGGTTGACCATTTAATATCTTATACATTAAAATGCACCTCGTCTTAAGTTTGGAGTACACCAAAAAAAGAAGTATTTTTTGGGCCAAACCAGGAGAGAGGGAAGTGAAAAGTAGCAGTAGCAATGGAACCAAAATAAAGTGAAGGGAGCTGGGCAGGGCATGACATCATCACAGATGATGACTGGTAATTACGCGAAATGTAATCCATCTATTTTTGTATTTTGCTTTTACAAGCGCCAGGGCACCATTAAATGCTATGGTTTTTTGAGAATATTAGCTATTTACTTCAATATTTCGACCATATACGGGTGCCGCATCATATAGGGTGTAGAAGGTTTTAATCTTGTACATGACGAAGAACTGTTTATTTGCAGTGGAAATTGGACAGAAAGCGTTGGTTTGGCTTAACCGCTAACAGCAATGGTGCCCATTCATGAACAAGGGTCCCTGAAGCAGCCAGCATGTGTGTCGAGTCTCATCAGGTCACATTCTTAATTTTTAGAAGTTTTGTCGAAGGATAATAGCAATCCGCTGCATATTTTGTCAAATTTAGACCTGCTCTTAGACTTATATATAAAATAGAAAATTATGGAGTAGGACTTTCCCACATGAAAAATTTAGGAATATTTATAAAAATGTCATAATTCTGTGCGTCAAGTGTCAACAAAATGGCGCCCTGCTAAAGTTTTTCGTACTGAACTGTTCCAATCCACCAGCTATTGAGACGTTTCGTAAAACTAAATGCACAACTCGAAAGTTTAAGAGTTGTTGGAAAGTGCTATTTCCCCAAACGGATTATTGTGCGAAGGATTTTGAATTGAAAAGAGTTTTGTTTTGAGGTAAATCTTCCTTTTTTTGAATGCATAATTTTTAAAAAAATTGAAAAATGCACTAAAATTGTTGCATCCTATCTCTTTATAATGCAGAAATTTGGAACGTTTTTTCTCTGAAGTACAGTTCCGTTTGCTAAGTTAAGAAGTGAACTGGTTTTGGCTGTTAAGTTGTTAAACTGGGTGAACTTGAATTTTTTTTCAACCGATATAGCATGTTTTAATTTAAATATACTACTCAGATGAAGTGGAATCTTTCATAAAAGCTTCCAATTGAAGGCTCACTTCTCTGAAAGGATTTGGGCAAAGAATAAACCCCATGCTCATAACATCGAATACCATTTTAACTTTAACATCAACTCATTTCTATAGTTTTTCCTTTGATATCGATATGGGAAGCCTTTTTTTCTCAAATGAACCTTAAAAGTGCAAACAAATGATTTTTTGGGCTTTATTATTGATTGTTTATTGACATGAAATTATACCGCCGAAAGCAATCAAATTGAGAATCGAAAATAGAAAATCAAGTGGACTCCTGCTTTAAGGCTCGGGTAAACCCAAAATCTAAATCCTCATCGTGGTACTTGTTTCGTTATAGAATATAATTTCAATTAATTGAATCACCGTTACAGGTTAAAAAAAAGTTTTGTTTGTTTCATGTTTCCGTGGCAACCAAATTATACACAGTTGTTTATAGTTTTAAGGGATTTCTGAAAAATAATTAGTCTTGCCACATTCAAGAAAAAGAGTTTTAAACAAACAAGGTGGATATTAAAGATTATGTGGTTTTGTCTTAGAACTGATCCATTCAGAGATATAACTTTTTAAGAAAAAAAAACATGAAAACTTGGTCTGATATTTTATACATAAGTCTCTGAGCAGGTCGACATTTTGATAAAAATATGCAGTGGATTGCTTTTATCATTCTCATGAGACTTCTAAAATTAAAAATGTAGCCTAATGAGACTCGACACATCCGCCCCAAGGACCCTTGTCCATGAATGGTCAGAATTTTTGCTAGTGGTTAAACAAAACCAACATTTTCTCTCCCATTCAGTCTGAACAGTGTTAATAAACAAAGAATATGATATCTTTTTTAACTAAAAAAGCCCTTTCGCTTTCTAAGGACGGACGGATCAAAGTTTATCTTCAACCTATTACCCTGTCACACGTGTCTTGATACTACAAACTTGTAAGATTGTCTCCTAACTTCAAGGAAAAGCTTGAAAAGATTTATCGAACATTCCCTCAACCCTTCCAACCTTCACCTTAATTGTTTTTAGTCCTTGTACGTAATTACGAACAGGCGTGATTTGACTAGAGTGTCAAATTTCCTTTGTTTCAATTAGTTCAATTAAGAAACGAATAATATTGATCCATTCTCCTTGTGGTTAGTGAGGAGGAAGGGTGTTGCAATGGTCTAGCTCTTAGGCCTTTCTTTTACCCTTACGTTGGGCTAATTAAATCGACTTCAAGGATTGAGAAAGTCAAAGAACAATTCTCCAAGACTTGTTTTCAATAGTTGGAAGTATTTTGTCTAGAGAAAAGATGTAGAGAAATAAAGTAAGAAAGAACAAATGAATAACAGTAATATCAGTGTATTTGTTAACTCTTTGCATCTTAGCTCTCAATCATTTTATCTGTCGACATTTAACGTACATAGACTTTTTCGCTACAAAATTTTTATCTCAAAAACTATCTGACAGTATACATCAAGAACCTGTTTAGCGAACCGTTGCAAAGGAAGCAGCTTAAAGAATCTTATAAGAACCTAGCATTTAAGTAGCTAGACGAGTCTTTTGGACAGATTTAAAATAACTACCCGTGTCTTCTGTATTTTACCTCTCAGTCTGATATGAAATTCTGGTTCGTTCACTAGATATAAGTATACTTGTTGGCATCCATGCAGCCGAGGTAAAATAAAGCTTATTTATACAATTTTGCGTTACTTTAGGAACCTTATACTTTCAAATGAGAGTGAATAAAACTTACTTCCCATTGACCGAACTAAATCTCTCGGGATAACTGTTTTTGTATCGATTTGGTCTTCTTCATAGAAAACTAAAATTTTAACAAAGAATTTGGATAACCTTAACAGACGCTATGTTTTAAGTATCATATTTACTCTCACTGCACATCGTAAAATTTATCTACAAATAAATCTGAACCTTATATCCTATTGGTGTAATTTTTCTTAATTTATTGACAATACTTATGGAATTTATCATTGCAAATATTTACTTTGAGGTAAAGGTAAATAACAATGTCAAAATCATATGAAGACATCTTTTAAGGCATGGGTTAATAAAAGTGTTGCACTGTCGACATTTTTTTAATATCGACTTACCTTTTAAATTATCTATGTTTTTTGGGAGAACAACTTTGAAAATAAGAATACCAGTGGTATGCATCAAAACCTTCACCTTATTCTAAAGTTAATAATGGTCGAACCCCTAAACAGTTTCCTCACAATGCATGCTGTTCTGATCATTTCTTTGATCAAGAAAGAGAAGGGTGGTTCCTTGGTCATTTTTGTTCCCTTGGCTTTTCATTTCGATCATATCTCCAGTTTCAACCTCCTTTGCGACTTCAACCAAAGCTTTCTTTTCTGTTGTTTCGTCAAGTCCAATTCCTTCATCTGCTGAGCTTCGTCCACTGCCATCATAATCTTGCATCCATGCTTCTAGATCATCCATTCTCCTCTCTTCCTCAGCAATCAGCTGTTTGATGTCTCTAAATTCACAGTCATCTTCCATGAAAGCTTCATTGATAGATGATCGTAAGCCTGGCTGATTCTGTGGAACCTGCATGTTTTCGTATTTTGGTTCTTCTATCGGAGGGGGAGACGAGATAATTGGAAGGGGGGAATCGTACCTGTAGATTTCAAAATGTCTATGTAAGTAAATTTAAATTTTACATATTAAAAGTTGATGGAAGGTTATTCTTTATTTAAGTTAAGCACTGAAACTTTCTGTTTCTCACTAAAATATAACTTTTTCTAAAATTAAAGAAGTTTAGATATATCATATAGTTCTTGATAAAATTGCCCAAAATCGATATAGGATAGTTATAGGATTTCTTAAATCATTCTATTTAGTAGAAAGGCTAAAAAATGTTGTCTTGAACGGTTAATAGGATTTAATAAAGGTCTTCTTTGACAAAATGTAGTGGGGAAGGGGGCTCACAAGTAATTCACACAGCTAAAGTTAGACAGCAATGTTTCTAAATTATTTGATGAAGCTTTAAAACATTGTCGATAATGAATTTAAAACTGCTTTGCTTTGATTTTCATCCCAAGAACTTCAAACACTTTTCTATAACTTTTTTCTTGGAGTAATTCTAGAACAACTTTGAATCATTGTAACTATAACAGATTTGACTTGAGTAGCTTTCTTAAATTCATTTTAATTGTTAATCTCTGTTCCAAAGAACTTATTCTCTCAGTAGTGATAAAAAGAGAACAAGTCCATAGTGAACGTTTAAGCAAAAGTTTTATGCGGTAAGCCTAAGCTAGAGTATAAACGTTTTTCTCCTAAGACTAAGATACGTAAATTTTCCTCACCCCTTTGACTTTTTAACCGGACTATGGACGGGTTCGAAGTCTAAAGGTGCGCATGCACATGCTCCTCCCAGGTCCAATTCTTGAGGGAGATGATTTTGGATAGAGACATCAACTCCGTCCACTGGGCGAAGGTAGTAGTTACTTCCACTGGCAGATTCTTCAACATCCAGCGTAATGTAGGGACTATCCTAAAGTAACACAGTGTACTTATCAATACTTGGTTTTTTATCAAATACTTTAATATGTTAAGAAGCTAAGAGTGACAACAAGAACAACAATAATAATTTTTTAATTCTCTTGATTCTTAAAACATAGAAGTTACAAGAAAGAAGGAGATTTTACAAAAATTAGAGTGCTGGCCACCCGTAATAATCATAGGAGCTAATCTAGACGGGTGAACTTTGACAAAGAAAGTGAAGAAAGAGGTTCATCCATTTATATTGTCTCGAATCTCATTATACAGCTTAATGCGTCACAAAATAAAATGTACATCGTCTGATTCAGTGTGGTAGCTAGTTTCTAGTAATCATGAAGTCTATGACCCATCTCATTTTGTTTATTTTAGTAATTTCAAGTATAATCAACGACATCTTACCCTACCGCGCTAATAACAATCCTAATCGTAAACATAAAAAATTATAATTTCCAAGTCTGTCTTTTAAAAAGTTTTTACGTGTTCGGAGTAACATAACAAAAACCAATTTCGTATCAATAAACACTTAAATTATTATACTAAAAATACATCTATAATACAAGCTCTAGAGCTCATTTATGTATATAGACAATGTTCAGCGTACGTGAGACAACATTCTGCTACATTTCCTTTTTGTCTTCTTCTTCTTCTTCTTCCTCTTCTTCTTCTTCCTCTTCTGCTTCTTCTTCTTCTTCTTCTTCTTCTTCTTCTTCTTCTTCTTCTTCTTCTTCTTCTTCTTCTTCTTCTTCTTCTTCTTCGATCTTCTTCTCCGACTTCCCGATGTTGTTATTATGATTGCTGTTGATGTTGTTGTTGTTGTTATTATTCTTCTTCTGCTTATTTTTTTCTTTACTTCAGTCTAATTCTAGCGATGTTGTTGTTATTGTTGTTGCCGTTGTTATTATTCTTGTTATTTTTCTCCTATACTTTTTCAAATTCTCGATGTTGTTGATGTTGTTGTTGTTCTTCTTCTTCTTCTTCTTCTTCTTTTTCTTCATCATCATCTTCTGCTTTGCTATTGTAGTAGTTTAATACTATTACCAAAACAGAAGTAAAATTAGTTTATACACAAACCTTTCTGACATTATCCTCCAAATACTGTCCTAGTTGCGCAGAGAGCGCAGCAAACGGAGGTCTCGCCTCGGGATCCAATTGCCAACATTCTCTCATTACATTGTAAACTTTATCTGGACAGTTGTGCGGCTTGGCCATCCTGTTACCTTCACTCAGAAAGTCAAGTAGGTTTTCTGTAGGTAGGCTGGGGTAAGGCGTGCCACCAAGTGTGAAAATTTCCCAAAGTACAATACCAAACGACCAGCTGAAAAGCATTTTTCGTATGTTAACATAAGAGAAGATTCGGGGTTTTTAATGACACATAGCACGCCTAGTAATGTACATAGGGCGAACAGTTAAAATCATATATGAAACTGTATAGATAAATGCAAATCTGATCTGTTTAAAAACATTTTACAAATTTTCTACCAAGTCTGTGGTCTTTATCAGGTAAATGTGAAAATCACAGACTTGGACTTGGACGGTCCAAAATTAGTAAAAAATAATTTAAACAGATAAGATTTGCATTTATTTATCGAATTTTAAATCAATAAATTACGTTTAATACAAGTATGAGTTTGTTCTCAAAATCTAAAAAGCGTTTGTATATACTACAGAACAACATTTATGCAGATCCAATGAATAGTTCATGCATGCTGTCTTCCTTGGTCGAAAACAAGAAAAATTTGGTTACAATACTTCTGTTTTTCTTCCGAAAAACTCACATAGTTTTGCATAGTAAGTTATTTTATATTGAGACCATTCCGTAGAATATGTGTAGTGTAATGAGACCTTTATATAATAAGACTCAAAATACTATTTCAATTGATTGCTCGAATTTTTCCGCAGAAATCATACACCAATAATTTTAAAATGGACGTTGCTGTTTATTCATTCTTATTTATTATTAAAACTATTACTATTGAAACTTGAGAGTTCAAATTAGTCTTTGAGGCGATATATGGCAAATTCAATATTTATATAAAAATATACTTGTTGAGCTTGAAATGAAAAGAAAGCTTGCCGTTTTGAGTCAGCTGTTAAAGCCAGGGGCAAGGTCAGGATTTGAAAGTTTTGTAGGCCCAAGAGATGAATCCGATGATATGGATGATGTTTAACAAATAGATTCCATGTTGGCGTGCGTCTGTTCAGTAATAGATAACAGATGACGTCAAACTGTGGTAAAAACAAAAAAGTGGCATACAAGGCAATACCCGAGTGTGTCACTGGTGTTCTTACCACAGTTTGACGTCCTCTGTGATCTATTACTGAACAGACGCACAAAAACATGGAATCTATTTGCTTTATGACGTTAATGGTGCATCTGACCTCCAATAGATCGTAGGCAATCAAAATGGGAGAATAACTTGGATTATTATATAATTGAAAATAGATTCTGTTGTATCGCATCGGCTTTCAGAACAAGTTCTTTAATTGACAACGAGTACCAACATTTGCACAAGTGCAATAATTGGCACTTTCAAAGACCCAATCCCTTTTGTGTTATTTTTTTTCTCTTTTTACTCAATTGTTTTCCATATCAAGAAAACTTGTGGGCCAAGGACTACAGAGCTAATGGCTGGCTACGCTCCTGAAGGCGGCAGTTAAAATCCCAACACTGTTAGTTAGTTTTTTAGTGACCCAAAACAAGCGCTGGTTTTGTGTCGATATTCTTTCAATATTCCTAATAATGGTTTTACTTACACATCACTTTTTTCCGTATAAACCCTGTCAAACAAAGATTCTAAGGCCATCCACTTGACTGGCAACAAACCCATTGTTTGCTTTACGTATTCGTCTGTTCGATAAACATCTCTGGCCAGACCAAAATCTGCAATCTTCATCACATAATCTTCTCCAATTAACACGTTACGAGCTGCCAGATCACGGTGAATACACTAAGGATATAGAGTATTGTAAAAATTGGGTTAGAAGCATGGAAGTAGCAGCTAATTTTTAAAAAAAACTAATCTTGGAATCCGGAAACCAGTTAAGTTTGAGAATTTTTAAATTCAAGAACCCATTACGTGGTGGAAGTTGCTGGAATCCTGAAATAAATTTGGAAAGTTAATAAAATAATCCAAAATCGTGTTGGGGAAATCTGAGATCCAGTCAAAAAATCTGGAAATCATTCAAAGAAAGTCTCAATAGTGAATACAATAAAATATAAAATATTAGTTTATATAGAAACTGATATTAGATATGTAGGTTAATTTTTAGAACAGGACAGCAATCCTTTTTGTTTTGAGTACACGATCCTAATGTATCTTCTCCTGATTGAAATACTTACAACACAAAATCTTGTGTTACCTTTTTCGAGGCGAGAAACTCCATTCCTCTTGCAATCTGATAGGCTGCCATTACAATATCAACTAGAGTGAATTCTAGTTCGGGATTGTTTACAGTCTTCATCCACGTTGGCTGATAGATGGATCTCTTCTCGCGGAGAAAATTAACAAGGCTGCCATGGGGAGCGTATTCCATTATCAGCATTAACCGTCTGCTTCGTGTGCAAGCACCGAGAATGTTGATGATATTTGGATGTTCACCAATATGAATCATGATCTTGATTTCTGAAGCCAAGTCTCTGTATTCACTTTCACCAGCATTGTCTAGATAAACGCACAAAAGGATTACTTTTTTGTTGCTCAAATTCATTTTTTGTAAACAAAATTTCTAAACAAAAGACGAGAAAAACTGATCTTGAGTTATGGTTATGGATATGGAATTGATACAAGAATTTCATTCGTGGCACTAGAGTAAAAATATAACCCCAAGGCAGAGAGAAATGGAAGCTCCAATAAAGCGAGAGAAGTCTGAAATGATTAGCAAACAGTGAAAACGTGGAAAGGATATGTGTCCATATTAGGCAGACAGAGAAGAAAACATTTAAACTGAAGTAATTTTACCTCTGTTGTCCGATTAGCCCTACTATTACCTTATTAAGGGTAGCTTCCAATTTTAGTGGCTCATATCAAGACAGAAATAATACTGTGGTAATCAATTAATATTATAAAGTAACATAGAATTTCGATTAATTAATTAACTGGTTGAATGGTATAATATGTCTAATTGTGGAATCAATTTCAATATATTAGTTGATTTGTGGAATGATAATAATTATAAATATGTAATGAATTTGAAAAGAGTAAAAAAAAATGCTAGCTAGTCACCATGTAGGTAACTTACAGTGTCATCATTAAGAGCCAGTTTCGAAGCCATAAAACCTTCGAATGATTCATAATTCAAAAGAAGGCGGCTCCAACCACCATTTAGTGAGTCTAGCAAAATCAAATTTGGTTTAAAGAAATAAATCGAGTGATCAAAAAATGTAAGAGCAAGCGAGCGAGCAACTAAAGCCTCATTTTCACCTTCACGGAGTTTTTGGCACGGCTCGGATAAAAATGATATGCATACCGAAACCTGTAGCAGGATTGAAATTTGGCACGGTGGAGTCATTTACACTACTAAGTTTACCCGAGCCAAAGAATCTTTTTTAACGCGTACCACTTTTATCCAGGCCGTGTCAAAAATACCGTGTATTGTAATTGGGGCTTTAATAGGCCGTGGACAATTCTGGCAAAGCTAAATCCTTTTACGAGCCTAAGTGACCCATGCAACCGGTGCTTATCCCCGGTTTCTGTAGTGTTAAGTGGATAAGAGTCATTAACTCCCCCTCGACGGGGCACTAATCCATCGCAGGTTACCCCACAGGCGGCCCAGGCTAGAGTTGTGTGGATTTTAATCAGAGCAAGCGGCCATCAGTTCGAATCCCACCGAAGCCAATCATTTTTTTTTTGCTTTTTTTCTTTTTGCTTTTTTACCCCTTTTATTCTTCTTTTATTCTTTCTTTTATAGTTAGAAACTATTTCCCGAATGAAACGTGATACTTAAGGCCCTTTTTATATTTTCTC
>JAOCNB020340974.1:0-15716 GCA_026546465.2 Palythoa caribaeorum
CGGCGGCCCGCGCGCGCCCCCCCCCCCCGCCCCGCCCCCCCCCCCCCCCCCCCCCCCCCCCCCCCCGGCTAGAGCCGTCCTCTCACTTTTTTCACCGACTTTGTAATCTCTTATATGCTTGCATCTTGTTCTACTCTTGAATTGAAACCTCTTTGAAGCTGTTTGAACAAATAGGAGGCATTTCTAGCCATTTCAGAGGCCCTGAATTTCACATTTTCTAGGGGAGCATGCTCCCAGACCGCCTAGAATACCGGTCGCTTCGCGCTAGGTATTTAGACCTCCCCCCCAACACTTCTAAACAGCTTCCACTGCCCCCCCTCCCTTCCCGTGATATGCAAAGAATTAGTCAAAGAATGGCCAATATATATTTTCATACATATGTTACCCTTCCTTGCCTTTAGATACGTTTAACGACGTCAACGACGAATCAAAAGCCGAATTAAAGAAAGACTTCGATGAGAACTATGACAAGGACAAGGACGGGAAATTAACCAGGGGGGAGATGCGACATTGGGTTCTACCTGATGACGAGTTTGCTGTTGAGGAACCCAAGAAACTGATGAAGGAAGCAGATGACGATAAAGACGGCAAACTGTCCATTGGAGAAATCAACAAGCATTTACATTTGTTTATGGACACCAATTTGGAAGATCATGACGATAATGAACACGATGAGCTGTAAACACACGGAAAAACATATCGGCTGGAATCCAGGAATTACATGACGACTTACTACTGATACCGTTGGATAATCTAAAGAGTCTTATTGCAACACAGTTGCAGCATAGTTGACGTAGTTTATGCTGTTTTTTTAGTTCTAGTAGGGTTAAAGTTTGTCTTAGCTGTAACTTAAGATTTTAACGTTATTTGAAACAAGAAAATTAAAAAAAGAACAAAAGTCGAAAATGATATACAAACTCTATATCTATGCATGAATTTTATAGTTATATTAAACACTTTAGTTTTAGTGTAATCTTACAGTTAAATCCTTATAGTGTAACCTTTAATTTGTGTTTTACCTTGTAATTCAACTAAATAGTTTTTTTCTGTATCTGCGCATGCATTACTGCTTTTTATATATAAACTATAGTATAGAGTATAGAGCTGTTGTCTTAATTAACAAGATACTTCCAAGATTAATCGGCTTTTTGTGT
Organism: Palythoa caribaeorum; assembly: GCA_026546465.2. Classification (NCBI taxonomy): domain Eukaryota; kingdom Metazoa; phylum Cnidaria; class Anthozoa; order Zoantharia; family Sphenopidae; genus Palythoa; species Palythoa caribaeorum. The sequence continues at coordinate 1,155 of JAOCNB020340974.1, forward strand.
ACCTTAAAATCGCATTGCACCGTCTTTATCTATGTATTTCTTTAATAAAATTTACTTGAAATGGCTTTGTTGTGATGGGGGCATGGTGTACTTTTTAGCGGCTCAAAAACAATTTACATTACCCTTTGCTGGCTTTGGTTAAATGAAAAAAAAAAGCTTAATCACCTAACGCCAATAGTCGTCAACTATTACATACAGTAACTGAACATTTTTGACAGGTTACCAACATCATGTGCTTATGTATTAACTAAATTAAATGATAAAAATATGATTTTCTTTATTGAGTTCAAACCAGAATTTTATACTTTGTCTGCTAGAAAATAAATTAAATTAGTTATTACATGATGGCCCATTCTGAACTCTATTTTTCCTAATCACCTTGGAAAACTATCCGATAACAAAGCTCTGTTATCAGCTACTTGTTATCGGCTAGCTGTTATCGGGAAAATTGAATAAACCAATCACAATCTGGGCTTCAGGATTTCTGACAAATCAGCAACAAGTAGTGATGACAGACAGAAATATATTCCACTCATTTCCATTACCATTACAAATGTTATGAAAATTTGTAAAACGTGTTTTTACCTGCAAAGAGTTCGTCTTTCAGTTTATAGTTTTGAGAAATTGTAATTATTATATTAAATTGGAATAGGACTTCGTGTTCGTCCAATTCTGTCTGTTATCATTACTTGCAATTGAACAAATTATATTGGCGCTTCGCTCTCATCCAATTTTGTTAATCATCACACGTAATGACAAAAGACTGAATTGAACTCCACTCAATCATATTAATTACCATTACATAACGCAACTCTCCGTTATTTGAGTGATGTGAAAAACGATGTATGCCAAGCAATGCGGTACTTACTTGTTGCAGATCCTGTATCCACATCGTAGTTTTGCAACCAAGCAAAGTATTTGCTGAAATGGTTGCGGCAAAAATTTTTGATATACAAGTGCATTTTTCTCATTTTACCCGTCTTATCAAAAGGAACTAAAATTATATACACAAAGTTATCTTACCAATCAGCCTTTCGTTAAAATTATACAGTATGGTTTGTTTACTTGTTGCTAAGCGTTTTTATAACGTGAAAATCTGCGCGCGGCTCTTCAAAAACGCACAAAATTGTTTTGCCGCTGGTTTGGCTACACTGCGGGCGCTTCCTTGCTACACACAGCCGCTGACATCAATAATTTTACTGAGGAAATTTATTTACGGTCACAGCGTTTTGTCTCCCATCTTTGTTTTTTTCCAGCGCTTTCGCTTTAGAGTAGTTAGAATATCTTTCTTTTTGGACAATGATTATCACTTCAGTTGTCAGTTATTACCGTGGCAAAAGTTGGTCTCTCAGTAAAAGAGCCCTTGCGAGAACCAGAAAAGCTCACGTATCTTTGTTCACTAATCTTCTTTGGCTCACTGCTGGGTCATTTAATTTCTTCTTTGCCGATCCTCCAGCTACTGAATTGTAGTATTACCATAGGAGAACGAAAAAAGAGAATATAAAAAAACTGTAACTTGTTTTAAGTGTTAGATTTCAAACATGGAAAAGTTTACTTTAGGGCTGGTAATAATTACAGACGTTGGAAACAATGAGAGAAATGAACAGGGAAGCTTCACTTTAAAGTCATGATTCAGTTTTTTTTTGTCGTTTATTGAATTGCATGAATGTGACATCAGTTACTTTATTTTGAAGAACGAATTACTTTATTATAGCAGCTAAATTGTGGTCAGATTGTTTACTTTCAAGGAACCTGTGCTTGTTTACATTTTCACTCGATAAAAAGGCACGCAGAGCTACTTATTTTGTTGCAACCACGTGGCATGATTAAAAAACAAAGCTTTCCTTATTTAATTCATGGCTACTGCCGTCTTTTGGAGTTCATAGCTTATTAGACTGATTAAAATAATGCTACATTACCGCAACAATCTAACAATGGTTGGAATACGCAAAAGAGAAACATACATTTTAATTCTAGCAATTATCACACTTGCTGTTTGCCAACCAGGAGTCTATGAAGTGAACAGCGGAAAAGAATCGTTTAAGAAACTTCAAAGGGAAGAAGAAGACGATACGATGACAGAACCAGGCGATAAGGCAAATGAAAAAGACATGTTCTTAGGTAATTATTGAAATTTTATAAGATTTACTTAAAAGTTAAGATTCGTTTCTTTATCCAATTTGCTTTGCAAAGTGTAAGTTCATAATGATTCTCGGTTGTCAAACTTTTATTTTGTTGCATGTGTTTTGAAATGTCTCAGTTATCTGTGTTGTTTTACCTTGAATATGCGTGTGCCGTGTTTTGTATTCCTAAGCTCTTCAACGGTGTACATTTTGCACGTTTATGCTGCTTGATCATAAACATCGTGCCCTGAGGCTTAAATTATTTCAATACATAAAAATTTCAGCTCCTCGGCAAAAAAGTAAACTCAACGGTTAGTTTTTTCATACTTAAAAATAAAGGTTGTATACTTTATTACTTTAAGAAATCTAAATTTAAGATATACTAGAACACTTTTTTCTATGCATATTTTCCATGCAGTGAGGGAATTTAAAGTGAAAGTTTTTTATTGTTCATTTTATCAAGTTCTTGATTAGAATTGGCTGAAAACTGATCACTTTGGTCGGTCAATTTGTAGTTTGGTGACAATATCCTATAGATCGTGTTGTGTAATCGTCCGGGTCAGTGTAGTCCTTAGCAGGAATGTTGTCGCTAGTCCCTGGGGAAGGAGGAGGAAGGAAGGGGAAGAAGGGGAAGGGGGGAGGGGTGGAGAGGACTCCAGGGGTCAAAATCAGGGATCTGGTATCTGTCTAGAAGGTTTTTGGGACACCAAAGTCTAAGCGGTATCTTTTTAAGGGTATCTGTTCAAGATAATAACATATTACATAATAATAACAGCAACGGCAGCTTTTAAATTTACCTTTATCGTTTGATTATATCTTTTAGCGGTAAAAATTTTATGTTGCCACGCCTACCTTCACTAGTAAGACTACGCTATCTTTTAGGGGTATTTTTGAAAATTTCCGACAATCATTACCGCCCTACTATATATGGGAGTCAGCCCCCGGGTCGCTAGTAGTGACAGACAACCTCGTCCTGCCTGCGGAAGTCATTTTCAAAATCAAGTTAGGGGAGGAGTTAGTGTCAGTTAAATACATATATCTAGTCTGATTTGTGATTACTGATTGGTCAGCTGTTCGAACACACAACACGATCAGTTACTCCTGGGTCCAAACCATTCACCATATACTATGATTTCAGAGGTAAATATTGCTTGCATCTACTATTTCTAAACTATAATCAAATTGCTGTTAGCCGAAGTGATATATACATATATATATACTACTAGTTGTAGCTCTTGCTAGGTGCCAACGAGCACAAAAGACGAGTTGCCTTGCTTTGTTAACGGACTCTTAAGAAAATGTTGTTCATGACGAAAATTGTAATACCGATTTAACAAGACATTTCAATCAGTTGGTTGATGAATAAATGTTTAGACCAAGTAAAATTCGTTCTGGCTGTAGCGCTTACAAACGCATTCACCTAGACTAAAATATCTTTAGATCTAGAGGATCATATTACATGGCCTCGCGAAATTTCTCTTGGAGTGTTGAAAGACATTCTACGAGTGAGCGAAATGAACGAGTAAAATATTTTTAAATTCGAGAAGAGAAGTTTCGTATCTCCAATCGGCCATGTAACTAATATGTATAAAAACCTAATGAATTTGACAAAGGCGCCAATATCAAAGGCGCTCCGCGCTGCATCGAAAGGCGCGATTCTTACGTGTAATCACTGCGACGGTGACACTTTCACGTGTGAAGATGTAAATAGTGTGAAAGAATCAGATTTTCTATGGAAAGCTCACTTGTACGTGTTTCGTTAGTGTTTATAAAATAAATAATGAATTCTCTTAAAAAGAACTTTGCTAAGCGTTTCGTGTCTCAAATCTAAACGATCAAAATACAGTTATAAATTTGTATTTGATCCCTTTGCAAGGTGACTACATCAAAGGGTTTAGAAACCTGGACCCTTCTCAACAGAAGGAAAGGTTAGAAGAGTTCCTCAAGAAAGAAGTTGACAGTGATAATGACGGATTCATATCCGAAGAAGAGCTTCGCAAGCGGTTTCGTCAAACTAACAGAAAATACAAGAAACAAGAAGTGGAAGAAACGATGAAAAAACAAGACGATAGTAAGTTACATCTTTAAAAATAACGCTGGGTAATATGGTAGTTTTAGTGGTAATAATAGTAACAATAGCATAGTGAAAAGTAAGATACGGCGCTCTTGTAGTAAACTGGCAGGGGGAGTAATAACAAAGTATAAGTACAGTAGTCAGTAGTGATATAGTAGTAGTAGTAATAGTAGCATGCAGTAATAGTAGTAGTAGTAATCTTTATTGAATAAAGTAAATTAAATAGTAGTAATAGTAGTAGTAGTAGCTGTAGTATAGGTAGAGGTAGTAGTAGTAGTATAGGTATTGTTAGTATATACGTAACAGTAATAATAGTAGTACTTAGTAGTAGTGTGGACCAAGCTTTATTTGCATGATGTAACGTCTTTTACATATTGCTAAAGCATAACTTTTAGCGTATGACTGTAGTTAAACCTAGTTACAAGCAAACGTATAATAGTAGTTGTAGTGTAGTAGTAGTAGTTTAGGTATAGGTAAAAGTAGCTAGTAGTATATATATACGTAATGGTAGTATACGTAATAGTAGTAGTAGTAGTGTACGTATAGTAGTAGAATACGTAGTAGTATTATTCTTAACAGTAGTATAGTATAGTAGTAGTATACGTAATTGTAGTATATACATAGGGTATACGTAGTTCAGTAGTATAGTAGTAGTGGTGGTGGCGGTGGTGCAAGGTAATGGTTGTACATGGTAGAAGTAAGAGTTGTAGCATAGAACAACATACTTTTAAAATCATTATGGATAAAACCATTTAAAAGAATGTTAGACATACAGCTCAAGAATAATTTCATAGAACTTCTAATATACAAGAAAAAATTAGATGGGTGGATTAAAAGTTTTCAGGTTTGGAGATATGGTGATCATGGAATGTCCATAAGGGCCATTTATCACTGGCAGGCGCGAGCCCGCACGAGCAGAGCGCCATAGCTAAGAAGAAATTGTAAATCGATCGAGTTCTTTTTGGATGGATTGAATTTTCAACGTTTTCGTCCGTCCGTCCGTCCGTCCGTTCGCACGTGTGGGTAACAAAGATGTTGTTGTTGTGCCTATACCACAGGGAACCCAGAGCTCTGCTTCTAGGCAGCTCCTAAATCTATATATTAGTAAACAATTGTTCTTGCCTCCCTTCGTCAGGGGTGTTATCCTATTTAAACGAAACTGTATTAGTTGCTTACTAATTATTCGTATAGTGTTCAATACATGCTTTAAACAATAACAATTTTACAGATTTGGACGGCAAAGTATCATGGGAAGAGTTTAGCAGAGGCCAGTACGAGGATGAAGAAGACAAAGAATACAAAGAAAAAGACGAGAGGAATTTCCGTCATGCTGATCGAAACGGAGACAAAAAGCTAGATTTTCAGGAATATGTAAACTACCACAATCCTTTGGTAAGCTGTTAAAATATCACGTTTATATTTAATCAGATTCATCATGAAATTCTGCAGTCTGGATAAATACCTGCAGCTATTTTTTAAACTATTAGTATATAATATATTTAGATTTAATATTATATAGCACCATTTTGTACTTCAAACTCATACAAATTAATTTGAATTCCAGCATTTAGAGAGAAAACACAATAAAAATATTTTTTAAACATTTTTATCATTTTTTTATAACAAAGATGGAAATTTTAGAATTTCAAACCGCATCTTATTATTAACATATGTAATAAAACTTCAAAAGGTGTTATACTATAACTGACCATTCGTAATAGTGTTATCTAATGAGAAAGAGTGATTTGCTAAGAAAGAATTAGAGAAGCTTCAATTTTAGACTTCCGCGGTATTTGTTTTTCTTACTTAGAATACATAAACCTATTAATTTTAATTTTTTTATGCTACAATAATATTCATTCCAAGCAAGTATTTGGATGATACCCAACTGAAATTTTTTATTGCAAAAATCACCACAAGGCTTAAATCGAAACCTGGAGAGAAGCTTATGTTTGCTGCAAAAATACAGTAAAGGTTTTCAAGTTTTAGCCCACAAGCAAGAAGAACGTTTTGAGGGAATTGAAGAGGCAAAACCTTTGGCCGTTAGCAGGGGACCAAAGTTTTGGTGGACGTCAGGGTCCCACATGCACCATCAGCCTTAGCCTTTGTTTAAGGACAAGGGGTATAGGGTGGGTCAGTGCACCCTATAATAAGGGACTCTTCCCCAAATAAGGGATAAGGTGGGTGACCAACGGTAACAAAAATTGGGGTTCACAGCAACGGGCCAGCAGACCTCTCCTTTTATAACATTAGTCATTATTGCAATTAGCTCCTTTCTTTAACTCATGCCATTGACTTGTCTACTTGTTATTTAAGATTTAAATTTAAGTTGGACACCATGGGAAAAAATTGATATACAATGTTTCGAACTAAAGTCCTTCAGGGTAAAGTATCATAGTTCTACCTGAAGAAGGGCTAATTTAGTCCGAAAGGTCGTGTATCAACTTTTTTGCATGTTGTCCAACTTTAAATTTTAATTGTTTCTGTTGAAACACCCACACAGCCATCGCAGCCCACTTCTTATTTGACATTTACGTTTCCAAATTATACCGACCACGCTAAATTTTGTTAAAACTTAGCTCCCCCGATTTTTGAAAGTCTTGAAATGTACGGTTTTGTTGTTAAATGTTATTTCAGCAGGCCATGAAAATCCTTCAAGTAATGTACAAACGATTAATGTAATGACATTTTTTCTGATTTAATCTTAAAGGATGACCCGCGGATGAGTAAATTCCTCATCGATCAGGATTTAAAGAAATACGACAAAGACAACGACGGACAAATTTCAATGGAAGAATTTGAAAATTCAGGTAGGATTATGGTACATGCTTGTTATGTACAATTGAAATCTTCACTGAATGCATTGTTGCACGCAAAAGTCACGTTATATATTTGTCTCTTTTTTTAAAGTTTTGTTATCAGTTTAATGGCAGTTATTATAACCTGCTCCTCGATTCAATCTTTAACGATTTTCAGTATCGGTATGTGTATTTTCTGATCTCTCTAGGTAGATTTTCGAAAATTTATTTTTCTCGACCCATTGTTTTCCGTAGACGAGGACGCCATGCGCGTATTCGGTTTCAACAACTTTCAACATTTTTGAGAACAAAAGAAAAATCGAAAGAAAGTTGAAACAATGTTTAAACCCTTTTAAACATTCTCGACATCCTTTCGACTTAGTTGTAACATGTTCAGTTCAACATGTTTAAAAAGGGGTGGCAAACGGTTTCAACATTGTTGTTCGATAAAATCGAATGGATGCTGAAGCAAATGTGAAACCGTTTGCGCGGGGCTTTTATGTGCATGTACTATATGCATATGCCACTGTCTTAAACAACATTCTTTTAGACAGTTTGTGCCATGTATAGTATTTTGTCAGTTAATTTTCAAAACCTGGAAAGTTATGGAAAATTATTTATTTTGGTCAGTGAAAGTCCTAAAAAATATTTTAAAAAGTCATGGAAAGTCATGAATTTTTTATGCTAATACTGAGGGGGGACCCTGTGTAATTAAGCATAAATTTCAGTTTTAACAGGTGTAAGAGCTCTCATTTTCAAGCTACAGTGCAGTTAAGACAATGGAAAAACTCATTGGTGGGATCGCTAAATTTTAAATTTGCACAACATTTACCATGACATTAGAGGCTCTGTCAATGGTGGCGTGGTTGGCGCAGCGGTAAGATCTCTGCCTTCTAACCACAAGGTCCCGGATTCAAACCCAGCTCAGATTAGTGTTGCACATTTGTGTGACCTTCTTTTCTGCCAAAGTTGTCTCAGCTTTCCATCCTCACGAGGTCGGTAAAATGAGTACCAGCTTCTGCTGGGGGCTAACCTGCTATGGATTAGTGTCCCGTCCAGGGAGAGTCAATGACTTTCATCCTCTTAACACTACAGAAACCAGAGATAAGCACCAGCTCCAATGGGCCACTTAGGTTTGTAAAAGGATTTAGCTTAGCTTAGAGGCTCAGTCAGGCAGGTTGCCTTATCACTGAGCTATTGGAGCTTGAAAGGTCATGAAATTGGGTTGTGACAAGGACTATATACTATGTCATAATTAAAGCCCAATTAAATGAACTTATGCACCAGAGAAGTTCCCATTGCTCAATTGTAGATCGTCTGACTAGTGTACAACTGAACTAATTCAGGGAGTCAGCTTGCCTCATTGGTCAGAGCACCAGATTTGAATGTGATTGACCCAGTTTGAAATCCTCCTCTGACTACAGATTAATTGGATTTGTCTTTGGGAAAATGCCAGAGTCAAATCCACCTTGCTTTGTGAAATACAGCAAACTGGTCCACCTCCTTCCAACTGGGGTCTGTGGAATTTGAGCTAAAATAAAATACTTAATTAAAAATTGACTCTTGAGTCACTTCATGCCACGTTCCAAAAATACTTCAATGACTCTCGAGGCAGGTTACCTTACCTCCAGACCGTACTGTGTTGATTCCTATCTGGAGCTCGGGTTTTTAATTATTTTCTCTTGTCTTAGAACTGCTAATTTCATATTGTTTAAGTTCTTAATCATATTGTTTATTATATTAAATGAAATTAATAATATATTTTGGAACTCTATCTTTTAGGTTTACTATGATTATTTGCACAATGTGTTGCACCTACTGCAGCGGATGCCAGAAGCATCCAAGAAACTCACAAATGTTTTGGAGGAAGAGTGGAACTTTGTGAAGGAGCGATGCCAGCATATCAGAGGAGGGGAGGTGGAGGGGGGAACAAGGTTTTGGTAAGTTATTGCTTGTTTTCATAAAAATAATTCCCTAGAGATGCCAAAGACAAAAAAATGGAGCGGCCACGTTGGTGCCCTAAACAAAATAAATCATCCAAATTATTGTGTTTAAGGGCTCAGCAACATGGCCACTACGACGTCAAGTTAAACCTCCCATAAACTTAAATGACAGATTCAGAATTGTTATTTAAAAACTAACATAAGGGACAAATTATACTATGACTTTGGATCTCAATTTATCTGTAACTGCCCTTCAATTTGAAAATATCACATGTGCAATTACAACATTTCCATAGCAACTGGGTTTCGTGATAGATTGCATGCAAATTCAGTGAGGTCAATGTTAATGTGAATGGCTTTTGGCAAAATGATGACAAAGAAAAACAGCACATTTACAAGGTTCAGTTTTTAGGGTTTGGTTGAAGAAAAACAAAAAGTTTTAAATCAGTTCACAGATTTCTTTAAAAAGCAAAGTAAAGAGGAAGCTCCTTGCGACTGGTTGTTATTTCATTTGTTTTTTTGTTTACAGTTGAGTGAATTCCCACGCTTTTTGGCTCATGCACCAGTACATGTCACCACTTTTTGCACCTCTGCTTCAGCAATGGCAAGTTTGAAGTTGATTGTACTTTATCCATTTTCTGGATAAAGAAAATCTGTTATTTCATCTTTATAGTGATGGATAATTTTTCAAAAGAAAGCTGCGTGGCATTATGAAACACTATTTGCTGCTGCAAAATGCAAATACATTGATCATTCATTGATTTATTGCTGTTGTGGTAATTGGATCGTTTTTAGTAATTTTCCCTTGGCCTTGAACTGGAGTTCATTTACCGTTGAAAAGCCAAAACTGTGGAAAGTAAGTTTTTGTAATTATTATTGTTCGACTCCTTTGCAAATTGTGTTTTTTAAATTTTGTTTTTTTCCATTAACTTCTGTTTAATACTTGTCAGTTGCTTTTCCCCACAGCCAATTCAATTCAAAACCCTTGCCACTCGACACTTTTTTTTCAAAACGTTTGATTTTACAAACTAAAATGCTAAAATTAACTAAAATTAATTTGTGACCTATTTTATTAAAAGGCAATCAAATGGACCCACGTCCAATGTGGGAAAATCACTTGTCAATTGGCTAAATTTAAAAAATTGCCTATGCCTAAAGCCAACGCTTAGGCAATTAACTTCAATTTGGCCAAACAGTGCATAATTTTTTTCCATATTGATCTCAGCCCCATTCAATTGCCAGTGAATTATTGTTATAAATAAATGCTACTTACAATATCTAGTTGATTGTGTGGCTTGTTATATTTAGACCTTGAAATGATATTCCAATAGCCTTATAAAATCTATTCACTAAAATTTATGGTGATTGGTTTAATATGTTGTCTGCTGGAATTATTAAACATTTCAAGTATAAAAATATGAAATATTATATGTTGTATATATCATCTTTTTGCTATTCAAACATTTTTTATGTAGCCCATACCGTAACAACAATTCTGTCAATAACTTAAGTTCACTGTAAACTTTCTCCATAGATGTCTGTAATTGTTCTGTTTTGCAGTGTAATGGCTTCAGGACTGCTAGATTCCACTGGTCACTTTCTAGAATCTGGTCTAGACCAGTGCTGTTCTGATCTACATAGTGACAGTGAGCATGGAGAAGATCAAAGGTAGTGCTGTGTGAACATTTTATTGTGTTAGCAAGAGAAAGGGGCTTTAGTAAATGGGTAACCTTCGATTTGTGATGGTTAGGGAATCAGCTTTTGACTGTGGCTAGATTTTAAAATTCAGGTTCAAGTTTTTAATAATAAGTAACTAGGTTAGGTTAGGCTAGTTAATAACTAGCATTAAACAGCCATTCCCTGAAAGAGGCTTTTCAGCATTGTGATCAAAATCCCTGACAAGCAGGAAGGCTTGCCAGAAGGCTACTGTATTTAAGTATCACAGTTGCTAAAACTGCTCTTAAGCTTTTAAACTTCATTCATCATTTTTGAAATACTGCCAGGTATTTTTTGGATGAGAGAATTAATGAAATGAATTTAGATAATTGTTGACTTCATTGGGCTACTGGTTTTCAGAAGTTACTGCTGGCTTGTACTGGTAGATACATACTAGGTCAAAGGGCAAGAAGTGTCATATTGCTATAAACTGTTCTAAATTATGTTCAAGTTATGGTCTAACAAGAGCAACAAAGTAGGTGCCATGGTAAGGTCTGCTATCAAGCTACTAAAATCCCTGTTTCAAACCCTAGCTCGGCCAAGGATTGACATTCTGTGTGCAACCTTCTTGCAGTCCAGGTTTACTCAGCTTTCCATCTTTAATTATGAGATTAATAAAATGAGTGCCAGCCTCTGTTTAGAGATGACATGCAATAGATTTACGTATGATTAAAGTAAACGGCAAGAACTTTTGAGCTGATCAGTTTTGCTGGGAGCCATTCTTTAGAGATATTAATTTTAGAATAAGTTTTATTATTTTGTAATTCATAGGCGGAAAGTTCTTGAAACTTGTCGTAGTATCAAGAACTTGTTCAATGAGGCCAGGGAAAGAGCTTCAAAGGCTCTTGGTTTCCAGAAGAAATTGAGAAATGACATGGAGACTGCTGCAAGCTATCAGGTTGAAGTGTCTGCCTCGGAACTCTTGGCCCAGTTGGAGAAAACAGGTCATATGCAGGTATGTGTGAATTAGAAGACATTTTAACAAATGAACTTAAAAATAATTTTAACTCCTGCTCAGGGTATTTAATATAACTTGCAGGCCCAGTGTTCATACATAGATAATAGATTATAAACAAATAAATAAAATGATATTAATTAAAATATGTTAATTACTAATTATTTAACGTCAATTGTTATGAAGGACGTGGTTGACCATTCCTCCTAGCCAGTGGCTAGTATTAATTTTAGTCACTCGGCAGCTCAGTCTATATTGATGTGAAAGTGTTAATCTTGCAGATGGAGGAGAACCAGAGTACCTGGAGAAATGCCAACCCGACTCCCTACTGTTATATAAACCCTTAGGAAATAAACTCAGAAGAAAATGTGCTCTGATTGGCAACAGTTCCATTTCATAAAACTTTTTAAATATGTTAATTACTTTAATTATATGACCGTGCTTGGTTCATGCACGGTCTGTCAAAATGCGTATTTGGCCCACGGGCCGTAGACACACGTATTTGGACTGGTTTCCCATATGTTGATTATCAGTCAATTTTCAAAACTCAAAATTACTTAAAAACGATTTTGAAGTACTTCCAAAATTTTCCGAACACTTCCAAAGATTTCCAGAGAAGTGTGGAAACACGAACTGTGTTTTATTTAGCAGAAAAGACATTATGCCCCACACCTCTTAATTTTGTTTCAGTTGTAGTTATTATTTTTTTGTTTCTGTCATTCAATTTTTTATTATCTTATTTGTATCTGTCCTCTATTTAATATACATCATTTTACTGCTTTTCAACAATTAATATCTGCAATTTTCCGCCTGACCTCAGCTACTTAACTCAATTAGCCTAGATGCTATTTTTAAGTAGCTGTGTTCCTCCACTACTAAAATATATTATTTGCCATGTAAATTGCTCATGCCTAAGAGGACTAAATAAACTATTGTTGTTGTTGTTGTTGTTGTGCATTGCTTGAAAGTTTTAAAGACAGATATGTTTTCAATATCAATTTTATGTTAAATAGGTTCTGGCAAGACATTCTGCTGGTTTGATGATGTTTGTTCCCAAGCAGATTTCTGATGACAAAAGGTTAGTTCTGTTTCTTCTCTGAGGTGGATTTTATTCTCTATGACTATTTCATTTCACCATCTTTTTCTGTTTGCCAGCAGGTGCTAACTAGTACAGCTTCTTTGCTCTATGAACCTTTGTTTTAACATCATTAATAATTTTGTTTTAAAATAATCAGTTTTACTTTAATTTGCACCAAATACAGCAGATTTCTAATATTCCAGTGACTGCAGGAGTTCAGCCATTTACTTTAGGTTACTTTGAATCTTATTGGAGCCTGATATTTTTCTTACTTCCCTTTCGCATTACATAAAATTGCGTTTGTAACTGCAAAGATTTTACATATAATGTCAGTGCTTATATTTTATAACTGTGGTGCAAAATTTAACACAATAAACATCCTGTCCCAGATAATTACCTTCCCTTCAGGTCCAACAACCAATGAGCGCTTTTGATCTTTCAAATAATTATGTTTCCTTTTGGTCCAGAAATTAAACTAGTGCCCTGTTTCAAGCAAATAGAATTAAAAATGAGCCTAAGCTTGATTCCATATACTTTTATATATCTTAAACATTATGTAATTATAATAATAAAGCACAAGTAGAACAGTTTTTATTAAATTTTGTAGTCAAATAATAAATCTGCTGAATGTTTGCTGTGGAGTGGAAGAAGTTGGGCACACTGCAAGATGCAATAGTTATCTACTTTTGCTGTCTGTGGAGACTGTTGAGTGTGGTACAGACACACCTATCTGGGAAGGGGAGAGGGTGTCAGTTGACCCCACTGTCGAGACCGCCATAGGGCTGGCTGATATCCAGGTACCAGTATATATTAATTATAATTGATACAAAAAGGTGCAAATAAATAAACTGCAGATATTAGACTTGTATTCAGTTGTAGGTAGTCCTGCGGAGAGCAAAATACCAGTTTTTTTCTGATGAGTGCGTTGGAAAGATAGAAATGTATTTGGTTTATGTATTTCTTTGGCAATCTTTCCCAACCTTGTAATTGGTAATTTTATTTTCTAGTTAGAATGTCCTGTTGTTAGAATGCCCTGGTGTTAAAATGCCTTGTAGTTATGATGTCCTGTAGTTAGAACCTGCTGAAGTTAGAATGTTTTTTAGTTAGAACGTCCTGTAGTAAGAATATCCTGTAGATAGAACACCCAATGATGTAAGAGAAAAATACTTTGCTTGAAGATTCAAACAATTTTTCTTGCAAGGCAATAAAACAGTGTCGTGCGCGGAAAAAGTTTATGTAAGTTTAGTGACGTGGGAGAATACTCAGAAAGCAGAGAGAATTCGTCTTTGTCTCTTTTTCTCTCAACACTTCCTTCATGTTCTCCTACGTCAGGGCGTGTTTGATGACACTGTAATTATTATGGTTTGTACAGCGGTTATATGCAATGACGTTATGATACGACCTTCACGGTTATGAATGCAATTTAAGTAATTGCGAAAGAGAAGCGTGGAAAAAAATTTAGGCTTCAACAGGATTTGAACCTGTGACCTCTGCAATACCGGCACAGTGCTCTAACAAATGAGCTATGAAGCAACAACCAAAACTGGCATGGATCGACCCACTAAAAATTGACCTGCTCCCAACAGATGTGGCTTCATAGCTCATTTGGTTAGAGCACTGCACCAGTATTGCAGAGGTCACAGGTTTCAATCCCGTGGAAGCCTGAATTTTTTTCAGGCTTCTCTTTGGCAGTTACTTAAATTGTGTTCATAATCGCGAAGGTCGTATCATAACGTTATTACAAGTGACACTGCTTTATTGCTTTTAGAAAACAGCCTTGCAAAAACAAATCAATTTTGATTAATGTCAAACCTAAGGTTAAGTTCAAAAGCTGGCGTGACATGACGTGACGTCATTTCACGATTTCTATTTAAC
>JAOCNB020341565.1:0-15714 GCA_026546465.2 Palythoa caribaeorum
TACGGTTAAACGCCACTTTTTGACGGCTTTTAGCGTTACTTTTGATGATATCACCGTGCCTACTTTGAAATTTTGAACATTCTCAATTGAATACAAAGGAAGCATCTTCAATATTTTCAGATTTTTTGCATTAGATTTAGGTGTTAAGTTTAATTAGGGGAAATTGGTAGTTTTAAAGAGAAATTTGAGTTTTGGGATTTTAAGTGATGTTAAAAAATTTATTTTGAAGCAAACCGTCCCCAAACCAAAGCTGCACTTGCGCCTGGTCAGTAGCGACGGTTTGGCGTTTTGTAATCAATAATCTTCTTATTCAAAAACTTCTTCCAATTTCCTAACTATCCACGAATATCTTAACCGTAATCACCCCTTAATGTATCAGTTCTTTCCACCAAATTCATCCAGCCAAACACTTTTTAATGGGAGTATGATTAAATGTTAAATTTTCCTTTTTTATCCAGAGGAGTATTTTAAGAAGCACTGCCATCCTCTGTGCCTTGTCAGTTGTCTCTCGTCTTGTGGAGAAGGGTGTTGTAAGGAACATGACACAGTGCCCGTCAAAACTGCACTCGCAAAGCATTGCCACCCACGATGCAAAGCGACCTGCGTCCCGTCCTGCGGCAGTGGATGTTGTTCTGAAGACGACGAAAAAAAAAGAGGTCATCACTTCCTACATTATCAACGAATTCACGATTTCAAAAACAATGTGAAAAATGTACCACATGTTACAGTATACAAAGATAAAACCAAACCCAAACCAAAACCAAAACCAAAAGTGAAAGTAAAAGCTGAAGATATAATAAACCAGGAGAAAAAAGTCAAGAATACAAAATTGAAAACCAAACCGTTACCTCACCTTGGCAAGCATTGGTCAGTAGGACTGTACAACTCTAAAGGGCAACTGATTCCTCAAGAACGAAAATGCATTGCTCCTTGCCCCCAGGTTAGTTGCATTCACAAGATAACTACCACTACAACCCTTACCGCTACCTCTACCACTACGAATTACCATTCCGCGTCTACTATTGCTACCAATACTACTACCACCACTACTAAACTACCACTACTATGCACGACTATTGCTACTACCACCACCACCACTACTACTACTACCACTACTACTACTACCTCCACTGCTACTTCCACTACCACTACCGTTACCACTACCAATGCTACTACCATCACTACTACCACTACCACTACCATGCACGACTATTGCTACTACCACCACTACTACTACTACCATTACCGCTACCACTACTACCACTACCACTATTACTACCACTACTATTGCCACTACCATTACCAATGCTACTACCTTTACCACTACCACTACTATTACTACTACTACAACTAAAACTGCTGCTGCTACTACTACTACTACTGGTATGACTACTTTTGGTAGTATTATTGGTACTATTAACATTAATATTTGTTTTAGTAATGCCACTAACACTACCAGCACTACCATAACCATTACATTACCGTGACCATTACCACACTGTTATCATTATCATTACATTACCATTACTCTTACTCTTACCTTTACCACTATCATTACCGTTATCCTAACCCTAACTATTACCATGACCCTTGTCCTAACCCTAACCCCAACCATTACCATTAGTATTACTGGTACTAGTACTATTCATATTGGTTTATCTCTCCCACCCGCACTTTGTCGTTTCATTTCTCTTCTTCAAGGTTTCTGCCTCACCCGAGCTGAAATATTATTGTATTAATAACTAATATTTCTAATACTGATCTATTGTTTTGCTTTAATCGTTCTCGTAACAGGTATGTGCGCCAGCATGCGCAGAAGAATGCTGCAAATATGGGAAATACACCCAGTTGGCTCAGTCCTCTGAGCCTGTAGATCAGCCACCTTATAATGATCCGATGGCTCCAAATGTCCCCTTCCCAGGCCATCGCAATATACCTCTACAGGCATACGCTTGCAAGGAATCTTGTAAGTTTGATTGCTCGCTGTCATGTCCAAGAGAATGCTGCCAACCTGAGGCAGCTGCAGCTGTTGCAACAGAGCCAGAATATTCTCAATCCACACTCGTACCTTCTACCTCGCAGTATCTTCCTATAGTTCAACCCTATCAATCAACGGCGAACGATCAAATCTGTCCCAGTCCTTGTCCTTCCAGTTGTCTACCATCTTGCAGTGTAGGGTGCTGTACGGACGCCCTAGGACTTCCTCCACCAACACCAGCCGACAAGCCCCAAGAAGACTCTCCCATCGCTCGTTCCTCCACTCGCAGGGTTCTTCACGTGACACATGTGTTAAGTCCGCTTAGTAAATCAAGTATGGATAGCTACAGCGCATGCGCACGTAGCTGTGGTTATCATTGCAGTCCGGTTTGTGCACGGTCCGGATGTTGTGACAAGGCCAAGCGATCCACGCGTAAATAAAGAACAATTTTTACGGCACGATAGAAAACGAAACAATTTAGGCTGCATAAACTAGAAAATAGTTTTTATTAAATGTCGTGTTGCGTTTACGAAGCGTGTTATTTACCGTTAGAAATGGGAAAGCTGTTTTTTCGTGCATTAATCTTTCATTGTTCTTCACCTGGAAAAGGGCTCTACATTCAAATATTGCCAGCCTTTCTAGTAATAACATATTTTCGTCATCTATAAGTTAGTTTAACTACCCCTAGGGTTATGCATATATTAGGAAGATGTTGTATAATTAAACTTTTGGGCACGAGCTGAACTTGAAAAAGTATTTTACGACCATTTATTAATATTTCACTTCTTTGTATCAAAGCGCCAGCCGTGATAGAAAGGAAAAAGAAAGTAAAAACACTGACAGTTCTAAGAAACCCCAAAGACAAACTTTTTGCGTCCATTTAAATAATTAAGTTGAGAAACACCGTGCCTTTTCGTCTTGAATGATATTCTCAAGATTGTAATTCATCATGAATTGAACAATGTGTGGCTGGAACCAGTTTAAAATTTTCGAATCACCTCTAGCTAATCATCCTCCACTTCATAAAACTGTTCTTTAAAGAATGTGTTGCGACACGTAGGGAACCTTTGGAGGGTCATATCTTTCCTGGAAAAACCGCTTCATTAAAGGAATAATTAAGTATAAGACAGTATTTTTATTAAACTTGTAAAACTTTGCAGCAATTTTTTGAAGTTATTCATATAATCCTTCTGGAGTTGCCTTTCTTTCTGGTTTATTTAGATACAAAAACTTAAGAATAAAAGGAAAAGATAATAGCTCTTTTTCAAATTCATCGCGGTACGCTTTCCCGATTGTGCGTGGGCGCAGAAATGTGCACCAGAACGAGGCTAACCCGTAAATGAATATGTTACGTATATGGAAACAGTTGTCTTGTTCTGCATATTTCAGCGCCCAAGCTACATCAGGCTAGCGAACCGTGCACAATTCGAAAAATAATTATTTCAAAATTGACCTTTATTATATTAGTTATAGTTGCACGGTTTTGTTTTCTGGTACAAAGAAAAACATGTGACTTACGAGGCCTCTCCAGACTAATAACAGACGATGGTTCAACTCAACCTCATTCCCAGGGCTTTTCCCTAGAGTTTGGGTCTCTGGGGAAAAGCCCTGGGAACGAGGTTGGGTTCAACTAAACAAACACACAGTTGAAACTTCGTGTATACAAATGCCACATTGGTGGAAACAAATTGTTTTCCCGTATACTTATTTACCTTGCGAGTTATATTCGGTCGTAAAAGACGTCCGGTTAAAAATGAACACTACATAGAAATATTGTAAATGTATTTATTAAAGTTTTAAAAAATTATTTTTTCTACGTTTAATCTTGCAAGTAGTAAAAAAGGTATAGTTAAGGAATTACCCTTATTTTACCAGAAAAGAAAAGAATTCATAAGTTATGAATAACATGAGGTGGAATATATAATTTCTGTAGTCTTCTAGGCCCGGAGTTCACGGTTAGGTTTTAAAACGATATAAAATGATAATGATATAAAACAGTAACGGAGTTGTTATTTGTTCGTTTATGTGACTCAATAAATCTTAAAAATTTGCATTGCCAAAAGTTGCTTACTTACATACACACGGAGGAAGAAGTTTTTTTTTTTGATACACGCAGAAATATCAGTTGTATAAAAAAAACCGTTTTAAGAAAAGTGAGTTTTAGAAAAAAGTTAGTCAGATGGCTGAAAAGTTAGGAAAATGAGATGTCAGAGAAGAAGGACGTGAGAAAGTGAGCATTTGAAGAAGGACGATAGTTAAGAGAAGAAGGAGAGAAATGATAATATAAGAAAGAGGCTGAGGAGGAAAAGGACAAAGAGGAGAAGAAATAAAAGAAAAAGGCAAATAAGAAAAAAACAGGAGGAGAGGATGAAAACCAAAAAAAAGAAAAGTTATAAAAGGTGGAGGTGGAGGGAGAGAAACCTGAAGAGAAGACATTGGAGGGGGCGATAGGAGGAGGTACTATGCATTGTAATCTTAGATAGATCATTTTTAGAGAAAACAGAGCCCTAAGAATAGCAGCCTTACAGCTGACCAGGCCACCCTGGATAAATATAAAGTTAACTTAACTTGACTTGATTTGACGTGACTTAATGTGACTTGACTTGAGGAGCAGTATGAAGAGAGAGAGAGGATGAGGAGGATAAAAAGGACGAGGAGGAGAATGAATTGGGAAGGAAGAGTAAGAGGTGGATAAAAAGGGAGGGGGTAAGAATGAGAAACAGAAAGAGGAGGAGGATGAAGAGGGAGAGAAGAGAAACGGAAATAGGAGGCGGATGATGAAAGAGGGAGAGAAAGAGCAGGAGGAAGAGCCAGAGGAAGAGGAGGAGGATGAACAGGGAGAGGAAGAGCGGGATGAAGAGGAAGATGAAGATGGAGAGGATGAAGATGAGGAAATAACAGAAAGAGGGGGAAGAGGAGGTGGAGGGGGATGAAGAAGGAGAGGTAGAGGAACTGGTTATGATTATTAACTATGTCAAGGTTCTCTTTTTCTTCCTTTCGTTCTCTTTCAGCTTTAGTTCCTTGATACTTCAGAGCGGATTCTGAATTACTCAAATAGTCAGTTTTGAGTTGTACTCGATACCGTTGGTATTGTTGCAGAACGTGGGGAAAACAGATTTATCTTCACTTTCAAAATCCAATTTGAACTAAAGCCTTTATTTTCTTTTAAAGCTTTGAGTAGCATTAAACAATTTCAATATATTAAGTGATGAAATAACAATTTTAAGTTTAGCAGACATATTTCGGCATTTGCATATGCCATCTTCAGTTGTTTATCCTAGTTTTATGTTACTACACTGTTTTTGTTTGTTTCATTGTATTCTTTTTCCTACTGTTTTTGAAGGTTTGGTTTGAAATGAGATATTGTGCGGTATTGGTTTTGAATGAGACAATTCGGTGTCTAAAAGAATGACCCTGTTTTTCTCACCAGTCATGCATTTCTACATTAAAGGAGACGTTGTAGCTGTTATACGTTGTTACTTTATTAGAAAATGAGTTTCTTCATAGTAAACTGGTCTGACAAAAGAAAACAAAATTATGTTATGGTATATGGTGAAGTTAAGTGTCAAGTCTAAGTTTTACTAATCACGAAACATGTCCCATGCAGCAATGGTGATTGTTGAAAATTGGGGCTAAGATTCTAAACTTTGGAATAAATGTAGATCTACAAAGATAAAAACTGAAAATTAAATTAAGTGATTACAATTTTCGACAATAAACCGGTGTTTGTGAAAAGTGAAACCAGCTCTTTGTATTTCTATCTTACCACCAGTTCATTGTTGGAATATGGCACCTCCTAAGTTTAGAAAACAACTTGACTTCAAGTAGCTTAGATTTGAATAAGTAATTTGGTTTGGAGCGGTGAACAACCGTGCTCTTAAGATTCTATGCGACCGTGTTTTCAGCTGTGCACAATTTCAAGACAAACTTACCCAGTAAGTACCGTACCTTTGAAAAAAGCTTGTCTTGATTGCTGTTTAAGTTTAATTAACAAGACGGTTCATAATACAGTTCTATATAAATAATTTTATACTGTAAATCTAACCCCAACGTTATTGCATTATTACATTTCGGCGTTGTTAAACTTCTTAACTCTGCCCATTGCTAACCTATACTTCGTGAAACAAGTAAAGATCGAGTAATTAAACATTATATCTTCGCGATTTGATGTTGATCAAACCATGATATAGCTAGCGGCTATCAAATCCATTTGTATCAAGTAAGTTTATTGTTTGACTGTGCTACCAAATACAAAACATTTGATAGTCTTTTAAAAATTGGATAAAAGAGTTAATCGTCACCGAGTATAGAAACCATCCATTTTACTTCCTTATATTACTGAACTATAATAATTAACGGGAACAAAAGAGAACATAATGTAACTTTGCTGTCTGTAAACAGCCAATCAGACGACATATAGACGTAAATCGTCGCAAAGAATCTCAAACAGTTTGCGGAAGGATGTTTGCGAGCCAACGCAAATCGTTTGCATTAATGGTAATACATTTGCCATCGGTTCCAGACAAGATGCGACGATCTCAAACAAGCCGTGAAGATAGAATTTTTTCTATCTTTACGGCAGGTCTGCGACCGTTTGGGACGTGACAACAGCAAACAGGTGATATGGGAATGTCATCGCAAACGAATTTCTGTTTGAGACTCTGCAACGATTTATGTCAATATGGGAAACAGGCTTAAGATCGGATTACTGTATAATAGTAGAGAAAGTGCATGATCAAAAGATCACAAACGAAAAGCACTCTGGTGTTGCAAGTCCGGCCACGCCATTGTAAATGTTTTCTAGATTGTACGATTTTAATTTCTACGCCGGAAATAGATGTTTTTTAATCATTATTTTAATTGATTCTGAAAAGCTTCAATAGGCGAATTTCTGCTGAGTAATGTTTACACACAAACCTTTTCAAATTGAAACACCTCCAGGACACTAAAAAAATAAACCTTTATTTCAATCCACCAATCAATTTAAAAATTATTAGATGCATTAATAATATTAATTGAAACTCTCTTTTAAAGTATCCAACTGTATTCTGTGTATTATTATATCGTAAGATAAAGGGGACGCTGATACGGTAAACGCTTCAATAGGTTCCGGGGGAGCTTATTAAATTTCAGGCTCTCTGGAGCCGGGAGGGTTTGTTACGGGAGGGGAACGGGGGGGATAACTTATTTTAAAAATCTGAACCTCCAAACGTGGGGCTTATTAGAGCGTTTACGGCACGTGAGAGTGAAACAAAATTTATACAGCTAGCAAGCTAGCTAAAAGCTAAATCCTTTTACGAGCCAAAGTGTCCCATTGCTGCCGGTGCTTATCTCCCGTTTCTGTAGTGTTAAGCGGATGAGAGTCATTGACTCTCCCTAGGACACTAATCCATCGCAGGTTAGCCCCCAGCAGAAGTTGGTAACTTTGGTGGAAAAGAAGGGCACACAAATGTTCAATACTCGGCTGAGTCGGGGATTGAACCTGGGACCTTGTGGTTAGAAGACAGAGATCCGGTACCACTGCACCAATGCAACCACGCCGCCGTTACTGGCCAACTGAAATTCCTAAGCTATTCTAGTTAGCCTCCCCGCCTCAAATTATATGAAAATAAATCATGATGGAAGATAAAATACAAATAATTTTAAATAGATTAACCAACTAAACGAATTGACACCCAATGGAGTGATGCAAAAGAAATATGGAAAAAAATGAAACAGATTGAAATAGCAACTGAATGATTTTAAAATGGGTGTTGGCCCATACAACCAAATCATAGGTTAAAAATGACATACTAATCTATAGCCCCCATGCTCAGTATAGCCTATGTTATTATAACTTTTTCAAGAAGTCAATGTTTTTTAAATGCCTGAGTTGAAAAAGCATCTATAAACGCCTCCACCAGTAATGGATACACGCAGGTTTCCACCATTTCACAGAATTCAGTCAAATTTTTCATAACGGAGCTCCTTACCAATAAATTAAGATCTCGAGTTATAACTTATTCAAGATTTCCGGTTATAAGTCGAGCTTTCTAATTATAAGTCGAACTCTCGAGTTATAAAAAACATCTCTTGTTATACTGAACTCAGTCAAGATCTCCATTTATAAGTCGAGATTTCTAATCATATGTCGAGATCTCAGTTATAAAAAGACATTTCAAGTTAATTATAACTAAGTCGATATCTCTAGTTATAAGTCAAGATTTCTAGTTCTAAGTCGACATGCACTCTTAAGTAATAACCATGTTGAGATCTCCAGATGTAACCAAGTCGAGATTTTCAGTTATAAGTCAAGATCTCAAGTTATAACTAAGTTGAGATCTCCAGTTATATATAAGTCGAGATATAAAGTCGATATCTCCAGATGTAAGTATGTCTAGATCTCCAGTTATAAGATGAGATTTTCAGTTATAAATTAAAGTCAGTCCAAACGTCAAATTTAATTTTTGTTTTAAAGTTTTTAAAAAATTTAAAAAAAAATTAACTTTAAAGTGATTTCACGTGTAATAAAAGTGTTGGAGAATTCATTTATTAATTTTTGTTCATTAAACCAAAATAATTCACAATTTTGGATGGCCCTTACGGGTCGTTAAAATGAGCCCATTTGTTGTTGATGGAAGTTAAAGATCTTCTTTATGAACAGATTTTAAGCGAGCAATTCTAAATTTACTGAAGGCTTTCCTTGAACTTGAGAAAATCATAGTTTAAAAAGTATCACCGTAAAGGCATTTATTGGGTTAGTATTTTTAATTAGTTTTGAATCGCGTGTGCACATCACTTTCATGGTTCAAAGAATTATCCAATTGTTTCTCTTATTATTTCATTTTTATAGCAACACTGAGTCATGGACCAAAAGTATTTTTGTATGTTGGCCATATTGTTCACCGTGTTGTCGCTCAACTGTTGCAGTGCCGAAGCCAAGAAACTTGCCAGTAAGTCTATTGCATTTAATGTATATACTGACGCTGTTTCTATTGCCAAGTAATAAACAAGCCGATTGTTGCAGTTAAGTACTTGTATACGCAACTTAACTAAGTAACTATGCTTTTTGGTGAATCATAATTGGCTAGTTCGGAGGTGAATAACTAATAAATATTCTCCCAAGTGGAGGTATAGATCTTAGTGCTTATTTGTCTAGTCCGAACGCTACCACAGTAATTGTTGTGGTTGACACTCGTGACCAGAATAAAGGGAGACGTGGGTTCGATTCCCGTTCCCACTCGGGACCGATGACCGAGCCATACCTTTGTTTCATATATCCCTCAATTTGGTATTATTCAGTTGATCTGAGCCTCATATGAGGTGAAACAGAGTACAGTATTATTTGGCCACACTTGCATTTCACTTGAATGAATAAAATTGGATCCAGGAATCCTCACGCACTAACCAACTCATCTACTCATAAAACTGCTAAGTTGCCAGCGTGGTGGTCCTTAATGGTATAACTAGCACTCCTTACTAGAATACAGGGAGACGTGGGTTCGATTCCTGCTCGGGACATATACCAATTTTTTTGGATGAGTGTATTTGTCACAGTAATTATTCACTTGTAATTTTGTTGACTTTGATGTTAAAAGCAAGTTTTTTTATTTGCCCAAACTTAGGCGCCATTTTAAAAAATCATTGTGTGTTTTAATTTTGTCAGCTTGAAATGGTGTAAAAATTATCCGAGCTTAGGGAACTACACGCTTTTTATAGAAGAACAACTTTATTTAAGAACAATTTAAGAACAAGCGAGCTCAGGCTGAGGCTTGATAACTAGGAAAGTTTGTGGTAGAAAATTGACTAAAACTTAGCTATACAGCATAAAAATAAAGATTCACTGTAAAGACTGCTCAACAAACAATGGAGTTAGTTCGCCTCTAAATTCACTGGTTCTTATAAAAAAAACATGTAATTAATCAGAACACACGAAAAAGACTGTTCATTAGTTTGGTATGTTTCATGTTCTTTGCTGTAATTTTGCTCCAGAAGAAACGTAGTCTTAGCTTATGTTACTAATTATAGTCTGATAATCTTTTATTCACCATTTAAATTTTAATGCTATTTTGTAATAGAAAACCATCTCATCAACAAGAGCAAACTCGCCCAAAAACACTTGAAGGACATAAAGAACGTTCTCAAAGTTCGGCTCCAGACCCAATTGCCGAAGGCTGAGTTTGGGCCAAAGAATGATGAGGAAGCCATGGATTCAGAGAATGAGAATAGCGATGATCAAAACCAAGAGAATGACCAAGATGAACAGCAGAAAGAATCAGACAATCAAAGAGATGGTATGACTTTTGCAATTGTTTTTAACTATTAATGGAATGTCGCATCGATGACGATGCACGAGTATCCCACGATCGATGATTTCTTTCGTGTAAAATAAGCCCAATCCTTGAGCGGTACCCACGCTCGCTTGCTCTTTGCACAAACATACAGGCCAGTTGTTGCCCCGCAGGTGGATTTGGCCTTCCGTTTGGTCCTACGATCTTTAAGATTGCTACTTCTTTTCTCTTCGAATTGCAAGAGTGTATGAGAGTGGGGATATATCAGACCCATTTCCTGTCACCAATGGAGCTAAGCAAGGTTGGATGCTTGCACCAACCCTCTTTTCCATCCTGTTCTCCTACATGCTACTGGATGCCTTCAAGGACATGGGTAAGGGCGTGTACATGCAGTTTCAAACAGACGGTGGCTTGTTCAACCTTAGACGCCTACATTTCCGCACGAAGATCCTACGCATGCTTAAACACAATCTTCTTTTTAACTTCTAATAATATTATTAGTATCAATTTTGAAATCAATGCCTTTTTTGTAACTTGATTGGCTAAAAACATCCTTTTTATTTTGAGTTATGAACAGCAACTTTTTTTCCACATTTCAAGACATTTAACCATTCAAAAAGAAGCAGTTGAAACAAAACAACAAAACGATGAGTAACATATAGTCATTTCTTTGTTTCCTGCCCCCTTCCCCCGTAAAAAAAGAAAAACACAACTGACAAAAAAAACAACTTAAAACCAAGACAAAAAAAAAACACAAAAAAAACACAAACACAAACATAAAAGCAAAAGCAAAAGCAAAAAAAATAAACATTAAAATCTTTCAAAAAAACTACTTTTTTAAAAAAAGGCTTTTTTTATCATTACAAAATCTTTTATTTTAGAAACCTCGGATGATGAAGAAGACGAGGAAAGTGAAGAGCAACCGACTGACAATGACACAGATGGTAAGCCTTACATTTTCAATAGTTAATCCCTTGAACTGATTAACACCAACTAGTTTTCTTGTCCGGTCCTCCTTAATCAATTAGTTTCCATCCTTTCTTAGTATGATTATGAAATTTCTTTCTACAGTACCCCTTTACAAGAGCATATTACGGAACCAAAAAAGCACCCAATGTCTTCTTTTAAAGCTTCTCCACCTGCTCGAGAATTATCACAAACTTTGCCGTGGTTTTCATCAGGCTATGAAAACATGTTTTATCTCTTTTATAAAATTATTATTTTCCAACCTAAGAAAAAGAAAGACAATATACGAAGCACGTATAGTTTTATTTCTTTCATGAAACTGCAAACTTTCGCAACTTGACGACAGTAAAATGTCACTTTCGTGCTTCATAGCGCTATGAAAGCACACTTGTCGACCAATCAGAACACATGTACTATCTGAACTATTTTATAGTTTCTTTTCATTTTAACGTTTTATAAGAAATTAGCCTTTGTGGTTTCTATCTCCATTGTTTTCTTTCTCTTTTGTTTCCAACTACAGTTCTTTTGTTTGCAAATGATAAATTAACGAGAATTTGACTTGAAATAAGACGCTTTTCTAACTTTACTCTTGTGGAGTAAACACTGTACATCCCCCTTGGTCTCTTCTGGCCACCGTCCCCAGGGCTTTTTTATGTCCGGCCTCTTCTGGCCATAGTTACCAGGGCTTTTTTATGTCCGGCCTCTTCTGGCCAACAGCAACCTCGATCCCAGGGCTTTTTATGTCCTGCCTCTTCTGATCTGGCCAACAGCAACCTCGATCCCAGGGCTTTTTATGTCCGATCTCTTCTGATCTGGCCAACAGCAACCTCGATCCCAGGGCTTTTTATGTCCGGCCTCTTCTGGCCAACAGGCACGAATTTACTGTTCCGATTGAGGTGATGGTTGTGTTAACCCCCACCCCACGTTTGACTAAGTATATTGTCACATGATATTAGTTATGCATATTTCAGTTAAGAAATAAAACATGTTCTCCGTGCCTTCATAGCCTGGTGAAAACGGAGGCGAACGTTCAGGAGGATTCAAGTGCGTCTCGGGTTTTCACCTGCTCGAGAATTATCACAAACTTTGACGAGTTTTCACCAGGCTATGAAGGCACGGAGAACATGTTTTATTTCTTTTATAAAATTGTTTCCTGACTTAAGAAAAAGAAAGACAATATAGGAAGGGCGTATAGTTTTGTTTCTTTCATGAAACTGCAAAGTCTCGCAACCTGACGAAAGTAAAAACGTCATTTTCATGCTTCATAGCGCTATAAAAGCACTCTTGTCGACCAATCAGAACACATGTAGTATATCTGAACTTTTTTTATAATTTCTTTTCATTTTAACGTTTTATAAGAAATTAGCCTTTGTGGTTTCCCTCTCCATTGTTTGCCTTCTCTTTTGTTTCCAACTCCATTTCTTTTTATGTCCGGCTTTTTAGTCCTGCCTCTTCTGGCCAACAGCAACCTCGATCCCAGGGCTTTTCCCTAGAAATAGGGTGTGTCCCATTCCATCCGCAAACGCTTCATAAAAACAAAATAACTAAACAGAGAAGCTTCTGATAAATAAACGGTAGAAATGTAGAGGTGTGGGGACCCATCTTTTGTCACTAAAATTGAGGAATGGTATTTTCGCTTTTATAGATGAGTTAAAGCGAAGTAAAGACGAAAAGAGGCACTCAGTAAAGAAAAGCGTTGACGTTACAAAGAAAAAAGAAATATTACAGAAGATGATCAATAAAAAACAACCAGGTAAGAGACTAGATACACACACATGTTTTGAATAATACCAAAACGCAAGACTAAAAATGGAAACATTAAGGGAGATTGCAGTCGTAATTTTGATGGCTTTTGGGAGCATTTTGGAAAGTGTCTTTTGTATTTTGAAATTCGGAAAACACAAATTTTTTAAAGGGAAAAAAGTGTTGAAATTTGTAATCTTAAGAGAAAATTGAGTGTTTAAGGTTTTAGTGAGTTCAAAAGTTAATTAATTTGATAGACGAACTCCAAACCATCTGCTAACCAAAGCAGCATTTTCGGGACGGTTTGGTTATTGTCCTCAACATTTTAAATCCAATGTTGCTTTATCCAGCATTAGAGCATGATCAAAACTCCTTTTTATAGCCGCAACGAATTTAAAGGGCCATTTAATATTAAAGCAAGAAAGATCTGTTTTCCGAAAACTACGGATTTCGAGTTAGATTCTTTTTTTTCTTTTTTTTGCCAGATAAGCCAAAGAGCAAGGACGGAAAGAACGAACAAACTAAGAGCCAAATCACGTGTACCGACAAAATAGATGAGAAGGCTGCTAAAAAGCATAAAGGTGAGAAAACATTTGTACACAGCCGTGCAATCTAGAGTAAGAGTGTGTTATATTACATGATACCAGATCGAGTTTCGATCGGGAATGAACTTGCTCCGATTTCTTCATTCCCCCTCTTGAAGCTCTGCATTTGAGTGCACAGTGTTTACATGACTCCGGAACGAAAGTAAAAGTTATTCCGGATCGAGTTCGAGCGGGGTTTTTGTTTCGGATCGAAACTTTCATTCCAGTGCGAGATTCTATTCCGGAATCATGTAAACGGAGATCGAAGTTCATTCCGGAATAAGACCAGTTTTATCCCCGCAACCTTCGATTATTTGGTTAGTGGGGCACTGGCTAGCACATGCACACCTTGAGGTACAAATCCAAGATGGCGACCAGAAATGTATGTGCTGACCTGAAACAATGCCGGTTTGCCATTCTACCATGTAAACGTAGAATGAAATTCAATTCGATACGGAACAAAACTCGATCCGGTATCGTGTACACGCTTTTTTTATAAGAACAACTTTATAAGAACAATTTTATAAGAACAACGAGGCTCAAATTTGCCAAAATTTAAGAACAATTTAAGAAAAAGCTCAGGCTGAGGCCTGATAACTAGGAAAGTTTTGGTGGTAGAAAATTGACGAAAAACATAGCGATACAGCATAAAACATAAAAAAAAACTGTAAAGACTGCTCAACAAACAATGAAGGTAGTTCGTCTCTAAATTCAGCCGTACAATACATGTGTAACGCAAGGCGTTTCATTTTCCAATACCTTGTTTTGTTTTTTCTTTAGTAAAATTCGCTCACAGAAATAAGAACAAATTAAGAACAAACTGAGGCTGAAATCGCCAAAAAAATAACAGCAATGAGCCTCGGCCAAATTTACTGGTTCTTATAAAGAAAAGCGTGTAGAGCATAACTTAAAAGATCGTAATGGAGATTGATCACAATCACCAAAAACGCAATTTTCATATGGTTTTTTCTTCACAAATTGCCGGCTTCAAAAACAATTTCAAAACATTGAAAAGCACTTCTCTGGTTTGAAGTTCGTTTTTCCCTTTTATGTACTTAATAAAAGCTTTTGTTAGACACTTGGCGGCTTTTTTTTTTGCGTTGTTTGAATCTCTACTGTCGACAAGGCTTTCCGAATCTTCCTCCTTCCTCCATCGACTTTACCATGACAAAGCCGACAAGAAACCGCTCGTTTGAAACCTTTTCTGTAGGTATGACGTCTCACCTGCAGTTATAAATCTATTGTCTGTAGGTATAAAGTAGCGGAAACCACGCCAGCAGGATTTAGCTGTACGTTTCCAACCAATCAGAACTTTGATAGTAACTTCAGTGCATAATAATTTAAGATGTTCGGACGTAAATAAGCTTGGCTTAACTGCAGATAATAATTTTCTCAAAATCTAGGCACCTACACTTTGTCAGGCGGGCCTCTGAAAAGCACATACAAAATGGAGCAGTTCCACTTTCACTTTGGGTGCACAAACCGCGAAGGTTCAGAACACACGCTTGGAAGACGAAAGTTATCAGGAGAGGTTGGTTGAACAGTAACTTTAAACAACGCATATTGAGTTGACAAAATTACACAACATATGTCACGTATCATTAACGTATTTTATTATGCGGCAGGCTCGCTGAGCGGGCAAGATGAAGGGAATTCTGTGTTCTGTTCACGCAAGAAAAAAAAATTGTGTGGAGCGGACCGGAATTACACATTAAGTTTTGGTCAATGGGGTCGTAAAAAGAGGAAGAGGTCAGTCAAAACAAAGAAAACATAGACGAGTGTCGTAAATTTATTCGTCAACAAAAACAAATACAAACAAAGAAAAATACAAGAATTAAAACGCAAAGTGATATGAAGACATGGAAGCGTTTTTGTCTCACGGAAAACAGTGGTAAAGTGAAATTCTTTAGCCATATAATAAATCCTTTATTGAACAAGCTTATTCGGTCAAGATGGCCGGATATTGGCGTCGTTCTGTTTTTGCATTTTCATGGACCTCGACTTCGTCTCGGTCCATAACTGAATAACGCAAAAAAAGAACTTGGACAATATCCAGCCATCTTGACTTCACGCTTGTTCAATAACGCATATATTTGACAATTAGATTATGAGCTCGCGATTTCTATCGCGTGATAGTTGATGAGGGCAAAGCCCGAATCAACTATCGCGCGAT
>JAOCNB020342159.1:0-23755 GCA_026546465.2 Palythoa caribaeorum
TCTCAGCTTCTGAAATTCGTGATGAGGACACACAATGCAGTAGTGAAATTCGTCACCTATTTCACCGAGGTTGCAGATATTTGTCAGTGACTTCAATACAGATATTTGTCAGTGACTTCAATACAGCCTTTATTTATTATTCCATTTACCTTTGTAAAATGCCAGCAGAACCGTGGTTACCTGTCAACCGTTCGTTTCTCAAAGTGAATTGTTCGCTTAATCTCGAAAACAAAATTAAATTTGGTGTAAAACAAGTGAAACATAAAGTTTATATCACATATGTGCAACGAGAAATCCGCACTCCGCAGACAATAACTGCATTGTTGTTTTATTAGATTTCCCAGCTTAAAGCAGAGAATATGACTGAAAGGAAAATACTTTTTTCAATATACAGAGACTGAGAAACTTTATGCAATATGGAATCTCAAAACTTCTGTCGAAATTAGAGACGACTATTCAAGTGTTTCTCATGATTGTACTCATTACCTCTACAGCTTTTAGGGGATGTTTATGGTCTATTATGCAGTGATTGTAGCCTAATTTTAAACATGCATTGCAAGCAGTATGCATTCCGGATTTTATAATATCTAGGTTTATCATGCAATTTGTTTTCAAGTCAAATTTCTTCTATCGTTTAAAAACTATTTTTATCCTTTATATCTTTTGAATGAGACTTGTATATTGAAATTTTTAAATATACAATGGATGATTGTCATATTTGTTGTAGATGCTATCACCCAACTACAAACACGAAGACATTGTTCATGCATTTATGCGTAAGCGAGGACAATGCATATATCTAAAACTCAGCTAAATTCTAACCGTGCTTAAAAAACAATTTTAAAAATGCCCTGAACATGGTCATGGACTTGTATTTCAGTGTCAGCAATGTGAGGATACCAAAAAACATTTATCATTATTGCAAACAAGAGTAAATTCACTGACCTTCAAATGCTGGAAATTGAGGATATCGATTCGCCATATCACAGTTGAGTAACAAACCCGAACAACACAACATTATATGAACAGTCATGTAATTAGAGTGATTTAACGAGACACTGTTTACATTGCCATGGCCATTGGTGGATATCGTGACTATAAATAATGCATGCGTTAAAAGTGATATTAACAAAAATAAATTGCAGGGGCCTTAATGAGTGAAACAGCTAGATGTCATTGTACTTTAATGTTATAGAAACTAATTATTTACAACTCAAGTTGAGAGAAAAGCCAGCCTGAATGTTTACAAAGTTATTAGAATTAGCAATATCCTTTGCTGCGTAAAAAATTGATGGTTTTAACAAAAAAGGCTCCAAGTTGAATCAGTTCGTGTTTTGTTTTGTTTTGTTTTAGTAAAAGTTTTAGCTTTTTAGACACCGCTATTAACTTTTTTTTGAAACGAAATGAACTTAAGGTTTATCAACTTTCAAGTTTGGCCTTTGACGTTAAGGTTAGAAATCCCTGACGGATGACAAGAACGCTGGTTTATTTACGAAATACAGGCAGTCAGTGATACAACTCAGGCTCCTCCTTCTCCTACCAAGATTGAGCTTCATACAAACTACAGTAATTCCGTACGGAATTTTCACACAGTATGACATAGACACTGGTGAGTCACTGACTACTTATTCTACTGGATAATACATAATTTATTCTAATGAGAATGCAACTGATAAATCATTGTCGGCCTTAATAAGAGATAAAGTAAATATTTGTGTATGTGTGTAGTGATGCATGTATACGCTTTTTTTATAAGAACCAGTAAATTTTGCCGAGGCTCATTGTTCTTAATTTTTTTGGTGATTTCAGCATCAAGTTGTTCTTAATTTGTTCCTATTTCTGTGAGCGGTTTTTATTGAAGAAAAAACAAAATAAAACAAGGTCAAGGTGTTGAAAAATGAAACGCCTTGCGAAACATGTATTGTACGGCTGAATTAGAGGCGAACTACCTTCATCGTTCGTTGAGCAGTCTTTAGAGTGAATCTTTTTATGTTTTATGCTGTATCGCTAAGTTTTAGTCAATTTTCTATCACAACTGAAACTTTCCTAGTTATCAAGCCTCAGCCTGAGCTTGGTTCTTAAATTTTTCTTAAATTTTGGCAAATTTGAGCTTCGTTGTTCTTATAAAGTGTTCTTATAAAAAAAAAAGCGTGTATGAGACATTCAGCTTGTGCTATGTTTACTGTTATTTCAGCTAGCTTTCTCATTCGATGGAAGATTAAAAACGCATCAGTCATTTGATCCGGGGTCTGCTCCCGTGGAACTTTCTAGCAACATTGCAGTTCATGCTGAATTTCAAAGGATTTTCCCCAATATTGAAAACAAGCTTCCAAATCAAAAACGTCTCCACTGATTGGTTAAAACACACATGATTTTATGTTTGCGATTAGACTGATTTTTTGTTACAGATTGTTGCAACTTATACAAGCCTTTGAAATAGAATTTTTGTTATCTTGCGAATTAGATGATGCGATGATAGCTGTTTCCTTAAAAGACCATAAAATTAGCAAAGGAAAGAAATACTTTAATGGATATTTCAAAATATGTCCGGTATAGTCCAGATTTAAATGGCGGCGTGATTGCCGCAGCGGTAAGATCTCCGCCTTCAAACCGCAACGACCCAGATTCAAACCGCGGCTCAGCCGAGTGTTGAACCTTTGTGCGACCTTCTTTTCCGCCAAAGTTAACTCAACTTTCCATCCTCCCGAGGTCAGTAAAATGAGTACCAGCTTCTGCTTGGGGTTAACCTGTGATGGATTAGCTAGTGTTCCATCAAGAAGGAATCAAAGACTCTCATCCGCTTAACACTAAACAAACTGGAGATAAGCACCCGCTCCAAAGGGCCACTTAGACTCGTAAATGGATTTAGCAAAATTTAAAACCCATAATACTAGTGCATGTGTTATATAGATACAGGGTACATGCTTTTTTGTAAGAAGCAGTAAATTGTGCTTATGCTCATTGTTATAATTTTGTGGTGATTTCAACTTATTTCTTTGGGCGGTTGGAAATGATGAGAGATCAAAACAAAAAGGCAAGGAATTGAAAAACGATACCGATCGTCTGTATTGTTGAAACATGCACGTGCAACAGTTGAAACTTACATGAATATGTGCACGTAACATATGGGACAAAGGGAGATATATAATAATAAGGGACCGATCAGAAAGGATCAATTAGGATGAACCGGAGGAAATATGGGTGAACCGTAAAATCATTTTCTGTGATATGGTTGGGCCATGAAACATTTTCCATGTGGGTCATAAAACATATATATTAGTATTACCAAATTTCTATCAAGCTTTGCAAAGACGGAAAAGGTTTTCTGTTGTTTGAATATTATACATACAATCCGGCGTCCACACAGTTGAGAACAAAATTTGTTGTTCAGTTGAAGTGGACAGGCATTCATAGAAATATCAGGGTGAGCCATGAAAATGATTACCATACATCAGACATCAGTTGGGTCAAGAGATCTTCTGGCCGCTGTGCTGTGGGCACAAAAATGTTTTGAAAATTTGAAAATTTCACTCCGGCCCACCCAAGCGGTATCTTTCTGACCGGTCCCTAAACGAGAAACGATGCTTCTGTTTTTCTGTTTGTGTTTTTGCAGCAGTGCAAACGTAAAATGCAAGATTCGGTAAAGTTTTAGCTAAAAACATTTTTACCTTTGTTCAACCTCAGCTCGGGTTTGCTTATAAAATGTTCTTAATTTTTGGGCAGTCTGAGCCTTGTTGTTTGTTATATAATTGTTCTCATAAAAAAAGCGGTTATCTGTTTTCACACTGTACAATACAATGTAATGCAATCCAGTGCTGTGTAGTGCAATGCAATTCAAACACTTAAATTCAATGCAGATTAATCCCATGCATCTCAACGCAATTAAACACAAAATAAGAAATAACTACAGGTTTGACCTTTTCTGGAGTTGTCAAGTTTTGAGAATGAAAAAAATTTCAATGACGAAAAAGTTTGGCTGCCGTTATAAACTTATATATCTTACACTTTAAAGGTTTGCAGGCAGATTTGTATTTCATTTTATTACTATTAAAACGAAACAGATGGAATAAAAAAATCAACGCTTTTTCGTTTCCATGATCCTTCATAGATTACACCACGCCCGTGAACTTCCGTCCGATTGTATTTATATTTATATTAGTCGCCTCCTCTAACAACTGAACACTGTTGGATGTTCAGTCTTACAGTTTGCCGTCTGGGACAGATTGGATAAAAGGCTAAGTTTGTGTGTGGAGAGCATTGCGACTTATAGTTATATGATATTATGTGACGAAATTGCGTTCTTACAAACTGTCTCAAGATTAAGGTAGGTAACAAAGTGTGGATGTATTGTCTCTGGGCGATAACTGAACAGCTTCGTCAAAATGCAATGAATATTGGTTGTAGTAAGTAGCTTTGCACTGTTTATTAAGAAATTTCAATTTGGTTAGATACATATAATTCTGCGAAGAACTCTCTGAAAGTTGTAAGGTTAGGTACCGAATGAATAACGAGCCAACGCAAACAAGACAGAATTCTTGTTACTAACGAGGTTTAGTTTTCAATCACGTTGCATGTATAGGTTTAAGAGCGTCAGAATCGCAAACTAGTTATATATATGAATTCTAAAAGTTTCGTGATACTCAGAAATGCATCACATCCTTGAAAATTTAAATACTGGATACTACAAAAGCTAGCAAATGAAAGGAATAACGGGATTGCATTCTTCCTTTGATACCACTTGAAAGAATTGTATACAAGAGAAGGAGCTTAATTCTTGCGTTCAAGTTTATATTAAACTACTGAATGTAAGGGAAATTAAACGCAGTTTGTTTTGAATATAAAAATGGAACAAAAAACCTTTACTAGTTTTTAGTTTCAACATTTTAATTTTTAGTTTTGAAATTTACCATTATCAAGGTTGTCAGACTAAAATACCATCTCGTGCATCTTTTCTAGATCGATTCTGGTGTTTCCTTGTCTCCCATTCAACCACACAAAATTAAAATAATCATTGTTCTGAACAGCTGGAGTGCGACAAAAACTGTTTTACTAACAGTGGTAACAATGAGAAGTTATCGGTTGGGCTAAAACACGTGGAGTGTCAAACATTTTGAAACTGTTGTACATTTACCATAACTCGAAGAGAATACATGTCATAGGCTTAGACATGTAAATGTCAGTGCTTTGTGCGATTTCCAAACATTTTAATCGAGAATTGTTATCTTTTTTTGTCTTTGAAAAGTTATGCCGTGAATCAAATTGCCTAATAGTTGTCAAGATTACTTTCTTTAAAAACGCCTCTAGATAAATAGGAACTAGTTTGACTACAAAGGTTACACGAACACATCTTTGCAGGAAGTCGTACCACTTTTCCATTGAAAATGTTTTAGATCTTAATCTTTGAAAGCAATTTCAACGTTATATACTTATAAAAACTGAATTGAATAGAGATCTATTGAAAGAAAGACACAAAATGTATTGAATTTATCTAAATGTTTTTTCTAAGGAAAGAAGTCAAAGAAACGATGCATGGATTACATGTCCGTAAACTCATATCGTGGTCAGATATCTTGCCCAAACGGTATATTGTACGAAACCGATTAATACTGTTGTTGATTATAGTTCGTTGTTACTGTCCTTGTACCCTTTACAGTTTTTCAGTTTGTAATCTGTAGACAATGCTGCCTTCGGTTCAACAAAGTGTATCTTGTCAAACGTATTTCTTGAATAGTGCATTTATATGTTAGAATGGGTTTTAGAGCACGTATATATTGGCGAATAATCAAGAGAAAATTTATCTATTAATTTAAAGTCAGTATTGTTGAAATAAAACGTTGTAGTACTATGATATCTATCAACAAGTTCAGATGCCAATGTAATTTTTGAAAGACTAAATGTTTGCAAAGGCTTACTAGCTTTCTGTCAGAATTCAGAATGAATTTTGAACTCTTTTAGTATATTGCTGCAGTTGAGTTTAGTTTAGTGTGGAATATTTTCAATCAGCACGACTTTCTCGTGACTTGATAGGATACTCAGTATATTGCATACATATTATCTATATTTGCAAGCATCTTTTGCCTTTGAAAACATCAGCTAACTGATTAGGATATACAAAGCAAATGAAGTTAGGTTTCTTTAACTCAAGAACTACCCCATGGCTGGTGGCTGATTTTGCACTCAAAAGTCAAATTACCTTCAAAGGCAGGAAAACGTGGAAACATCTTTCGTCAGAACTCGACATGAAACCGGCCAACAATTACGAGACGTGGTGGTGACTTTCCAATCTGCTGCTATTTTGTTCAGTTATTTCTGACCGAGACGCTAAAGCTATTTCGCTCTGTCGTGACTGTCTGACTGCTGTAATACGACCAAGCTACGGTGCAATATTATATTTACGTAACGGAGATCATTTTATAATAAACTTAAGAAAAAAACAGTTAATTTTCTATTGAAGATCAAATTTGTGGTAGTATTACATCAAAAAAGGTTCCTCGTAAAGTTCATTTCTATTTGATGTCCAAGAGGATCTCCAGCTCAAATGGTAATAAAAGACAGACATGATAGCAACACGAGATCATCTGGTTTCTTACTGTACAGACGAAAGATAATAAACTTGACAAAAGATTCTAGCCGTTTGTAGGGAGACTTAGAAGATCTGCTTAGACTTTTAGAGAAGGTTTTTAAGGTTCGATTAAGGTTCGAGATGGCATGGAGTGGAGACATTGGTAATCTTCATAATGTCATGACAAATGTCATAACAAGACACATACAATACACTTGAAAAGTACAAAAATACAATGTTATCATGTACTAATTTGTAAAACATTATCCAAAACCCGCTAAGTCCGCTTAATTCCAAATTTGGAAATATTGTTGCGTGTCTAACACTGTTCCTGACAAAAAAAGAGTTATGCTCACACAAATGAACTGTGAAGATGTTTTTACTTAAAGTTAGATTTTCAGAGTACCAACACTTTGTTACTAGGGAAGCCTTAAGTGGCGTGAGATAAGAGTTTACACTATTAATTAACTACGTAGTTCCGCTTTCAAGTTACAGCTGTACAGCTTGTAAGCTAGATCCTAATGATAACTTGCAGCTAATAATAATAATAGTAATAATAATAATGATAATAATAATAATAACAATAATGACATATGTACGTACGCCACCAATCGTTGGCTGATTAAGATCACATGGGTAGTGAGTCTTACCCCTTATATCTTTTATCATCATCATTATTATTATTATTATTATTATTTTATTATTATTATTATTATTATCAATATAAATAATAATAACAACTACAATAATAGTAATAACTACAATTATAAAAACGTCATAAAAAGAGGTACATAATGAACAATACAATAAACATGCTTTGTGGTACATCATGTTCCCTGATGCTCTATTGACACAAAGAAAGGCTTGATTGTGTACCTTCTTCAATGACAGCATTTTATTCTAGGATGAAGAAGCACTCTTGTGTCTGAAGAAACTGCCGGCTAATCGTGGGCTTTCTTGGCGGTTTTTAGAATTTGTTTTAAGCATTGATGAGTAAAATGAGATCTTGATCAGTCGGATCACACTATCTCTAAATCAAAATGCTAACAAAGACATGGTACAATTATTCTTTGTTGCAGGTTTATTACGTGATATCTACGTGTCTACCTAACGAAAAAGACGAAGGGAGGTCAACGGCATGGAATGCGGAAAGTGTTGATTGCTGTATTGTTACAATGTTACAACCTTTGAACATTAACCACATCTTCTTGAACAAGCAAATTTCTTTCGTTCTAGTTCATTTATTCATTCCTTTTGATGAAACTTTTTTAAGTCTATATTTAAAAAAAATTCCAAGTGGAGAACATAGAAAATCACAATCTTTTCTTGGCATTTGTTTTTGGAGTCTTATGACTTGATAAATTATTGTAACACAAAATTAAAACTAGAACAGTTGATTTAAAAGAAAGTTTTATTACACTTAATTTCAAAACCATTGATGTTGTACACATGGGTTGATGTATTGTTACTATGAAGATCTCAACATTCTAGTAATGGTAAAAGTAAATTGCCGCAGTACTGGAGGTTGTCAACTTTTTACTCGGACCATAACTTAAAAACATTTACTTTACCATTTTTTGTAATGATTTTGTTAGTTGATAGTTTAAAGTTATATTTTCGTGTAAGAAGCTTTAATAAAGAACTTGTCACGCTCCAGATTTATTTGATATTGCTGAAGTGAATACCTTAAATCATTAAATATAAAAGGGTTTATTGAAATGTTCTGATCGAAGGACCAAATCCAGACCTCGAACTTCACATGTGTCAAACCTAATGCAAATGAGCAAATTCTATTGTTATACCATTTTCATTATATTCGACACATGTGAAGTTGGCAGACTTCCGAACTAGGCCATATATAGACTTAATTTTTTTTTCTTGGCGTTGAAACAAGACGGCAAGCCGAAATAAAAATGAAGTTGTTTTAACGCTTTTGTTCCTTATCTTGCCGTTGTTGCTGTTTCGTTTGCTTTTCGGATGTAGTTCTAGAAGTTGTAAAAAAGTAACACAAAAGAAATTGACTTTTTCTTGATACTAAATACTTTCGTGTCATCTTAACCAAAAGATTGATGCAAAACGAGCTAGAATATATTTCATGAACCAAATTCAATATCATGTACGAATTACCGGCTTATAGTGCTTGTAAACTTGTGAAGTTCAGGAACTTTATAAAACACAAGCGTCTAGAAACACAGCGACTTCTACATTTCAAGCGACACAAAATAAGACTTTGTTTATATTATAGTCATTAATCAGTTTAAAAAGCGGCGTAACTTGTAAGTAATACAATTAAAAAAACAAATTCGGGAAATGCATTGTTGGGTTAAAGCGTTGAATAAAAATAATACAACTATCTCCAAACATTTCTGTTTTATGCGGGGAAGTAACTTTCATTTTAAAATTTTAAAAAGCGGTTGTGCTGATAAATAGTTTATTGAAGCTCAGTTATTATAACAGTTCACGCGTTCTGTTTCAGAAAGTATGATATTTATAACTGAAATAAAAATTAAGGTTTCTTTTCTATTGAAGAATCACAAAATATCGCAAGGACTTACAATACAATTTCCAAAGGTCTACACAGCAAGAAATTTGTAACAGCATTAAAATTTTAGGTTTTCTAAGCATGTTTCCTGAAGATGTAGTTTGCCATCCTTCAGTATAGTGAATGTTAATTTACTAAACTTTAAACAACTATCAACTATGAATACAGTAAACGTGCAAGTTAAGTTGGCCAAAGAAAATGCTTCAAATTTACGTTGCTGGTTTAAAGAAGGATTTGCACCCAACATGAAATAAAGAAACATTGTAATCTCTTTGTAGTTTGCAGAGTTGTATAATCAGTCCACTCTACTAAAAATAGACTAACGAAGCGTCACCACTACAACAAAAAATCATAACCGTGACTTCGCACCCAGCATGAATCAAAGAAACATTATAATCTTTTTTGTAGTTTGCTGAGTTATATGAACAGTTCACTCTACTAAATATAGACAAACACCGGAGGCGTCACAACTAGAACAAAAGATCATAACCTTGTCTGTGCACCCAACATGAAACAAAGCAGCATTGTAATCTTCTTTGTACTTGACCAAGTTATATAACCAGTTCACTCTACTAACTACAGACTAAAGCCGGAGACTAAAACAAAAGATCATAAACGTGACAATGCACCTATAGCATGAAACACAGAAACATTGTAATCTTCTTTGTAGTTTGCCGATTTTCCCAACCAATTTACTCTTACAACTTTGATTCGACACATGTGAAGTTTGACCTCTTAACTAGGCCTAAATATTAATTAGGATTCACTACCGAAGATGGCAAATAGGTCCTTTACAGGACTTGGTCACATGGTACAAATAATAATATACTGGTATACAAGCGAATGTGCAAGACTCTTCTGGGAAATGTAAAACGGAGAAAAATCACACTTGTCTTGTACTTGCGTACCAGTATATAATTATTTGTATCATGTGGCCGAGTCCCGCAAAGAGCCTATTGTATATTGCCGAAATATGTTTAGAAAACTGATACCCGTCGTATTATTTCTCAAAGGATTTACACTTTGTTACAGTTTATTTCGACTAGGGTGTAATGACCGGAAATCGATCGGATATCCGAATACGCCTGTTGGACACAAAACAAGTTTTCTATCATCCTTGAATCAGAACTGCTATTATATTCTTTTTTCAGGACGACATCGTGATAAATACTGAACGTAATTTCCAAAAAAGGATATAAAAAAGCGCTTGCTTGTAACCTTTCTTTATCACTTTCCTTAAGGAAGGGTGGAGACCAGCCGAACGTCGGGACTTTTAAGATTGTCTTTTAAAATATTTTAACCAGATTAACCCTATATATAAGACAAATGCAACTACCTGGCGACAGGAATAATTTTAGCAAGGACAATCTATTATGCTAATGTAATTATGGTAACACATTTCATCTCATTACATGTTATCTTCACACGTGAAATTATCGCTGTTGCTATGGTTACATACAAAAATCGCGCCTTCCGATGCGGCGCCTTTGTAAAATTCATCAGTGTTCATAGATCGCTTCCCTCACTCGCGATATACTTTTCAACACTTGAAGAGAGATTTCATATTTCAACGCGGCCATGTATTATCACTCTATCTCTATCAGTCTATGTCTTATGCATAATGATGGTCTAATATTTCTTTTTGTAGGTTTTGGTACGGCTATTATTTCAACTAACCTTTGTTAATTAATAATATACAATATTCTTGACCAATGGAGCTGGTACTGGCAAAAATTTTTCAATAGACCTCCTCGGACTGCCTCAATGTTTTCCCATTACATTCCATTAGGGATATAAGATTCTTTGTTTCATATGCGGTAATGAGAAAGACACGAAAGAATGTTTAGCTGAAACAAAGCATTTTATTTCCCAAGAGAACTGTATTGGGAAAACATTGAGGCAGTCCGAGGAGGTCTATTTCAGTTCTGACGAAGACAGACCCAAACCACCGAAGCACAAAAAGAATAAAATAAATTGCAGCAAAATGTTCCAAGAAATGATAAACACTTGCATTGGTGACAAATTTTTTCAGATGCGCCTAAAATACTGAACTTAGTCGCACCGGCACAGTTGAACCAAGACATGAATGACGATGTGAAATGGAAGTCATAAGGCCTCCATTCTCTGTTTTCGCAAGTGATTTGTCTCTGGATCTGTCACTCGCAGTAAGTAAGTGAAGTGCCAATGTACTTTTTTCCAAGCTGTAAATAATAAAAGTCTTTGTTTTTCTTTTTGCCTCAATTTGTTTTTTGTTAATTTTGTTTGCCTGCATTGTCGATGATTTTGTCCCATCATTGGCGCCATTTTTTCAACTGTTCAGATACTTCGTATATGCATGTATGTAATATTCACGTTAAGCTTAAGCTGAGTGTTTAAGAAATGCAAACGATCGCTGCAAGTGTGGTACATCTAAGATTCTCAGCTGTGCGCCTAAAATTTAGGCTATGCATTTAAGCTGTGCGCCTAGAAATTAAAAACTGGTCGCCAAGTGCAGTGAGCCTGGAAGAATTGACCAACTTTGAGCCCAGTTACATGGCGTATGGGGAGAGTGGAGAATCTTAGCCAGACATGTAAATTAAATCAAGACTTTACAAATCTGCCAATTTCACCATGTGCTTTTTATACAACTAGCCCCCTTGAGACTTATCGGTTACTGGTACCCAGTCTTCAACGTTGCTTGCAAATCCAATATGGCGACCAGAGCCGATAGACTTGACAGTAACACGAAAGTCTCGTTCATTTAGCAAGTTTTTACTTTCAAAATAGAAGGGGAGACATTATCTGAAACGAGGGAAGTCCTAGCTCCGCTGCCTGAGAAATTTAGGAGAGATTTGTAAATTTTAGACTGTAAATTCTTGTAATATCGTGCTGAAACACATCTGCATTGTCTCCTTCGTACAGGCAGTTGTTTTTATGGATTTCTCAATATAACACCCGTGGGGAGAGGGATCAGGAAAAGTGTAAGGAAATGATGTATTTAGTCGAAATCCCTTCTTTGGAAGGGAACATTTAAGTCGGCAAAAAACATTAAAATTGTGAAGCAAGCTTGTCAGTCAGATACTCCCACCTTATGCAAAAATGGAGGCGATTTTATTATTCTTTTATTTACATTCAAATTAGCCCTACTAGCAATCGTTTGGAGTAACATATTATTTTGAACGTTTAACACAAGGACGAGACAAATTTTGATTTAGTCAATAGAATATTAAAATCGCCCCCATTTTTCCATAAGGTCTGTAATACAGGACTGATCAACACCTCTATGTGTGAAACTGCAGTATCTACGTATTGTCTATCAAGCTGCAAAGAAGCTTAATTCGGTTCGAAATTGTTTAGTTGAGTACGCAGTTTCAATTACCCTCTTAACGAAAAGGCCGATCTAATTTGAGTGTTTTTTTTAATGTTTAAAATTTTTGACATGCAAGGAAATCAGTTATAACAATCTGCCCTAAATTACATAGGCTTTTGACATAAGTGGTAATGTGTTTGTTTTTCACTATCTTACTGGCACAGAAGT
Organism: Palythoa caribaeorum; assembly: GCA_026546465.2. NCBI lineage: Eukaryota > Metazoa > Cnidaria > Anthozoa > Zoantharia > Sphenopidae > Palythoa > Palythoa caribaeorum. Next base: position 12,622 of record JAOCNB020342159.1, read on the forward strand.
CTTGATTGTTGTTTTTTATTTGTTAATCAACAAAAATTGCTATGTGATTTTGTCATATATAATCAACTTTTTTCGTGCAAAACAAGTTGTTTTATTTAAAAAATGCTTGGAGCCACTTGAATAGCTCGTCTCCACGAGGTAAAACTAGCAACCATTTTGAATATTAACGACCAAAAGAGCTCACTAAAATTTTTATAACAAACTGATGTAGTGACAAGTTTACACCACAAATATGTTATCACCAGCATGCAGCATTGCTTAAAACTTTTTGTATTTTAGCTGAACTATAAAAATCTTTAGACACTTCTTTATAAAGTCCTCTAAATGTTGCGTTAAAAATTCCTCTGACTAAGTCTCATGCTTTTCCTTTAAGCAGTTTCGGAGATTTTTTTCTTTTCATCATTTACATCATTCACAGAATTATTTTAAAACCACGCGAAATACCACGTGGTCCACTAATCAACTTAACCGAGTAGGAGGGATGTCTAAACGCCGGCTTTGCACAAAACTTTAAATGATCATAACTTAAAAAGTTAGCTTGTTACAAAAGTGTTTTTATTGCTGTTAATAACGCAAAAATATCAGTTAGTGAATGTGCAAATGCTTTCAAAAGACTAATACGTTTGTTTTACTCGAGACGATTATTTTCAGTGTTAGAAAACCATCAGTAAACCGAAGACAATGGTATGATTAATTCTGCATCATTAAGTCGGATGTACATTTTCCTTAATTTACGCTACGGGCATTTCAACAACCTAATGCTTAGCAAATTCATTTATATTTGAAAAATAAAAAATAAAAGACGAAGAGCGCGAGGGAATTAATAGTTTTGCAAGTTCTTCGAAGTATGACCTTTAAAATACATTGTCGTTCATCTGCTCATTCCTCGTGCCGGATATTTAGCGGAACCGTATAGCTCAGAGATCTAGCTCTCAAATAGTTGATGGATTTTTGTCTCTCGTCAACGAAATTTTCCTGTTTTCCAGACGATTTTATAGTGTGTAGGTTGAACTGGTAATAAGCTATATGGAGTATAAAAAAACATCTGTAGCCTCTTTACTCTATAATTAAAGTTACTACATTGTATACATTATTTTAGATCTTCTGATAAATGTACATATAGTTCAAAAACTGACTGAAGAGTGGCAAGAATGGTTTCTCTAGTTCAACCGCAGCGTTGGAGAAGATCTAGCGACAACAGCTTGCAATACAGAACGACTTGGAAAACCATTCCCTCCCACGCATCTACATCTTTGCATCAACTTCATCTTCTAAACATCAAAAAACGCCAAATTTGAGGGGATTTTTCTTTCTCAGATATTGAGAACATGTTTAATCTAGATACTAAAATGTAATAATTGCTGTAATTTCTTTGAATCAACTTTCAAATTCTTGCTTGAAAAATGCGCTTTAGGAATTGTTGCGATAGAGCAGCGTCAAGGAAAGAGTTTCATGGACCCAGTTAACCGTGTTACTTCGATCGACGTTGAGGCTAATAAGTTGTTAAAAATCTACTTAAAATCAGTCATTAAAACCTTACGTATTCAATTCCCGTGTTTTAAACACTCCCAAGATTAACAAAATTGTACGAGGTCTTATGATTTACAGCTGAGGTTGGAAATTTGATCGATTCACACGGCAAGTTGGTTGTGGGTTTGCTGAAGATTCAGTCTTGGTGAAATGCGTGGCAATATTTTGCAAAATTTCTAATACGCGCAAAGTATAGGTTACTCTGCGTTATGTTCTTTCATAGAGGTAACACTTTTTACCTTATGTGATTTATAGATACTTGTGAGAATAGAGAAAAAGACAACTGAGAAATTTTTGTGTCTTGTGATTACTGTTCATGTACTGTTTCGAAGATGTATTTTTGTTTAAACGATCACGTGTATACCGTGTTTACTAGCAACATAGCGTTTGAAAATTGAATTCTATAGTGTACCGGGTATTACCAAACTATATTGCATGTATATTTTACAGTAAGACTAAGTGGCACGCGGACCTACTTTAGTAACAACTCAACCTGACAGACGGCGAAAAGTTATACCGTGTAATAAAGAAATACCTTCAAACGCCGGAAATCGTGGATAAGCCATTGTAAAGATCCCAGTCGTGGACAAAGTGACTTAATACACTGCCAGAGATGTTTTTGCCCTCCTTTCGTTGAGCGTCAAGCAACTTTGTGAGAAATACACTAGAACTAAACAGAACGACCGCTGGGCAATTATGAAGTACGGCCTTCCTCCGCTAAATTTTTATATATGTAAATAAATTAAACCTTGTGGGCGAGATATAGGCCGTTGCAAAGCGCAACTTGTACACGCAGTTGCGTAGGAGTTAAAAAGCAGCTGCGCAAAAACAGCACTATAAAAACAGAATTTAAAAAAGTAAACGAATTCGCCCGAATGTTTTGAAGGACCTTCGTCGACGAAATCCGAACATGACGTCAGAGAAACTGAGCACGGAGTGACTAGTGAAATCGATTCTGCTTTGGTTATGCCTAGCTACCTTATAGATAAATAAACTTGAAATTAACACATTAGTTAAGCAATATAGCAGCCTTATGCATTAACATTTCTTCCATCAAATCGCATTTGTTACGGCCACAGACATAAGAGCGTTTCTGGATCAAAGACGGAAAAACGAGAACAATTTTGTGACGCGGGGGAAGAGGACAGAAACGATCTTGTCTCTGTGACCTTTGAACGGGGCGTAGCTAAACAAAACAACATAGAAATCCTTCCGCCCTTTGAATGACAATTAAAAGCACGTATTTTCGATAAAAATAAATCTAAAGGTGCGATCTTCTTTTAAACTATTTTCACAAGTTAACTTTTCAGTTATGTTGAGAAGCAAAATATACGACAATATAGTTTATCTGGCTTAAAGTGAATTTCTTTTTTCGACTTTTAATGTTTCTTCTCCTCGAAATTTTCGCTTCTAGATTATCCATTTTATTTAATACGTGCATTCCAAGTCTAATTTTGATTGGTTTTCCGCTTCTAGATTTTCCATGTCCTTAAGTGTAGCGTGGATGGATATGAAAATTGCAAGTGTTTCTATTCTAGAGGTAAACATAATCACCAAAGTTCCCAAATCGTTTTTCTGTAGCTGTAAATACGTGGATTTTTCATCCCTTATCGTTTAAGATTTAATCAATAGCTGTATGTATTTATTACGTAATGAGGTAATTCGAATCCGAATCAGTTTCACTAGTTACTTATCGTTTAAGATCTAATCAATAGCTGTATTGTTTAAAAAAAATGAAAATATATTTTGTACGTTTTGTACACCGCCTCCATGTAGTAGTTCCCAAATGACACGCGCGGCGAGTAAACAGATTGATAGACGTGCAGCCTGCAAAGTTTGTGCTCGAGTGTTGAAAAAGATCCTTATGAAAAGATGAAAATCGTACTTCCTCGCTTTTAGCGAAACATACTGTTTAATTTATATTAATGGATGAAAAATACTTAATAGTTAACTTAAGTGATTTCGAAAACATGTTTTTCATATGTGACTTACAAGTTTTAAATTACGAAGTAGTTAATGATAACTTTAAAAATAGATTAGTTTACTGTTGTGGGTATAATTTGTGTCTCACAATGCGTAGTTGATACTGTTACTCAGTCTTAACCCTTGCCCTGCTAAAACCAGTTTCAGCTGTCTGGATTAATATAATTTGTTTGTCTTGAAATGTAGATACAAGTAATGATAACAGACAGAATTGGACGAACACGATGTCCTGTTACCAATTTATTATAATAATTGCAATTTCTGAAAACTAAACTGCAAGATGAAATCTCTGTAGATAAAAACACATTTTACTAATTTTCATAACATTTGTAATGGTAATGGCAGTGAGTGGAATCCATATCTGTCTGTTATCACTACTTGTTGCTGATTGGTCAGAAATCCTGAAGCCCGGATTGTGATTGGTACATTCAATTGTCCTGATAATAGGTAGCCGATAACAAGTAGCCGATAACAGAGTTTTGGTATCAAATAGTTTTCTAAGGCGATTAGGGAAAAATAGAGTTCAGAATGGGCCAATCAGATTTGAGGATATTGTGATTATTATAATAAGTCTGATAATATTCAGACTTTTGAAAAATTAAGCAGTCAAAGAGTTAAGAAACAGTGCCTGTCTGCTGTTTTGATGGCTGCATATCGAATTTGTGTTCATGTACTACTTCCGTAACCTTGACAATGAATAATATTGACGCAAAATTAAATACACATGCCGAGTAAAGATTTTCTCTGCGGTGGAATTAGTCTGAAAGAGTAACTTATTAAAGTTTTGCCAACTCAAATCTGTAAAACATTTTGTCGTTGATTTAAGTATGCGTCCTGTCAACCCAAATCAACAGAGAGCTTACGCGTTTTAAATGAGTGGGCATAAGTGTTTTATTTTATAATTTGGGCAACATCATCCAAACCCGTTCACCCGTCAAGTTTAATTAACGAGCTACACTTGTAATGTTTATGTCACAGTTGATGGAAACATTGGATTTTTACTGACATTAACTTGTTTTTTGGTTGCAAAACGTCCCTTCTGTGTGAATAGATAATTTGTTTTACTTGATGGGTATTAGAGCTGATTTGAGGGTTCCTGTCAGATATATTTTTGGAATTATGTCAACATTTTCCACCTGCGTACGTTAAAATGCAATTTGTTGTCCGATGAAAAACGTGCAGAAATGGTTGGGACAAAACGTATTATGAATTACTAAATAGAAAAATTTTTAAACTGTTGAGACAATTAAAAGTAGAAGTTTATGTTGAATATATTTTTGTCCCGACTTTAGTACCAAATGAATAAAAATTGAAGAAAGTTTGTTTGACAGGTTTTGAGAGTATATGCGCCATTGCATGATTAATGGCAATAACTTAAAGACTGTCACCACCCCAATAATAAGAAATAAAGTAACAATTCGTAAGGATTTATTTAAATATGACGTATTGTGCTACTGGCGAACTAAGCTCTCAATAGAAAATGCCATATACTCCACTAAGCCCACTCAAACTATATTAAACAATATTTAAACTGGCACTAAAAATAGCTACGTTGCACGAGAGAACATGTGTTCCAAGAAAGCAAGGCTTGAAGCTTAAGACTAATACTTTTAACACTGTTTTGAAAAACTATGGACTTGAGTCTTCAAAAGGCAATTTTTAATCTGTAAGGCTAAACGAGTTTCCTATCAGAATAAAAGCTTTCATCGGACGACGGCCAATAAAAACTAACTAAAATCTAATTCGGACGTCGAGCTCCACATGTGTCGAGTCCAATGCAAATTAAATGAGGTACAAGAACTTCCAGGAAAATAGGGCGAGGCGGTAGCTAACTTAGGCTTATTACTCACGTGCGTGTCAATAGAGTATTTGCTTTTGATAACTGTATAAATCATTTAATGTTTATGAGAGTGTTAGTTAATTCCTAACCTTAGTTCAAAGTAATTTATCAAAAAACAGTTTAAAATGAGAAATTTTATTCACATACTGGAAACCGTTAAATCTCATTTTCCCAGTCTTTCGTTCATGCCATAAATCATCCACAGAAATTCCTTCACAGAAATTACCCCAATTCGCACGTTTTAGAACGACCAACCCTGAATGGCTAAAAGGAAATATCGTTTCACGTGGAACCTCAAATCCGTTGCTAATTATAGTTTATTAGTTGTACGGGAAAATACTCCGTAACTAAACCTTATTTGGGTAAGAAAATTTCCATGCTTCAATTTTTTTTGCTGTTAACTCAGGGAGTAGGGGTCGTTCAAACAAGCAAATATCCTGTGTGAGTTTTAAAGTAGTAGAAGGCAGCCATTGGAATTGAGAAGTTTTGACAAGGCCGCTCTCAATTTTCACCGGCTGGTGCCGGACGTTTTGAAGAAGTTAGAAGAAATTAAAGACGCAGATTGTAAACAGTTTTAGTTTTAATTTTGTGCTAACGAGCTACGCAAAAGGAAATATTGGAAATTTAAGTAGGAATGAGCTTTCGGAATTGCTGTGCGACGGGTTTCTCATGATTCATCGTACTCCCACGCCTTTGCAGAGTAACATAGCTAGACTCACTAAACTAAAACATAGAGAAAAAATACACAGCAAAACACAACACCCTTACGGCGGTGCTGACCTTAAGGGCGGTTGGTTAACCGATCGTGTAAAGTATTTTCATTATTCAATACACGTTTACAATCTTTGATGTTAGCGATATGTCACGAAATTTACTAATTAAAAAATTGTAATTTTCACTTTTTTTTATAAGAACCAGTAAATTTTTCCGAGCCTCATTGTTCTTAAGTTTTTGGCAATTTCAGCCTCAATTTGTTCTTAATTTGTTCTTATTTCTGTGAGCCGCTTTTATTAGAGAAAAAACAAATTAAAACAAGGTATTGGAAAATGAAACGCCTTGCGCCACACATGTATTGTACGGCTGAATTTAGAGGCGAACTACCTTCATTGTTTGTTAAGCAGTCTTTAGAGCGAATCTTTTTATGTTGTTTTATGCTGTATCGCTATAAAGTTTTAGTCAATTTTCTACCAAAAAATGTTTGCTAGTTATCAAGCCTCAGCCTGAACTTGTTCTTAAATTGTTCTTAAATTTTGGCAAATTTGAGCCTCGTTATTCTTATAAAGTTGTTCAAAAGCGTGTAGAAACGATCGATCGTGTCTGAGCCCTTTCAACTCGCTGCTGTTGTTCTTGTTGTCATTATTCACTTCTTTATTTTTGTTGTTGTTGTTGTTGATGTTATTATTTTTACTGTTATTATAATGTTATCATTGTTTTCAGGAATCTAGTATGTTATTGTTTTAGCATGGCTCCGTTTTACGCAAACCTAATGTATATCGGAGAAAATTAAACAAACTGGATAAAATCAACTCAATCCATTAATTAATTTTCCACCAAACTGCTGCTTTGGGAGAGCATATGCCTCAAGCGATTGTTTTCGTGGAAGAAAAATTCTAGTTTGAGGACTATTTTACTTTAACTCATCCTACAAAAAAAAAATCAGTTTTGCAAAGTAAATTGCATGTTTAAAAAAGCGAGTCTCACCGTAAATATTGTGGTGCAAGATGCAAAGTTTGTATTTTCGTGTTTTCAAGCTCTTGTTTGTCTCAACAAAAATATGATTTAAGATAAACTGAATGCAATTTTTGCTGATGACAAAATGGTTTACCCCTAAGGTATTAAGCGTTGGAAAGGAAATCGACAGCACAAGAAATTTATTTTTGGAACTAACCGGTGGGCGTGGGTTCTTTCGTCACCTTCAAAAAAGTTATGGTAATATTTGCATTTCCAAAATGTTTACCGGTATTTGAAATCTGAGATTTACGTTGTCACAGAGAGTTTGAAGTAGTGGGTACTTAGTTTGTTTGAGTGTTGCCTGCATGGTTATAGGAAACTTGAATTTTAAAAGTGATTCACTTTTTTATTTCTTAATGCCATTTGGGAAAATTAGAGTTTTATTCAGTTAACCACCACAAATTTTTAAAACGATGTTCAAACTTTTCTTCACGTTTTGCGGCCGGGTTTGTTTATTTAGTTTTAAATACATTAGCATTCATTGAAACTTTATAATTATATTGAACCTCTAACCTTTGGGTTTATAAAAAGCGTCATATTAAATGAAGTCATTACTTGTGACGAAAATAGCCGTCAAGAACATTCCATCCGACGATCACGCATCGTTTTAGAAGTCGCTAAGTGAAATTGTGTCAGTTAACCGCTTCGTGTAAACATAAATAGCAACATTTTGAAGCTTGTTTACCCTAAGTTTTTTACTTTCTCATACTTTGAAACGGTTTGAACTTTAACAGAGGAGAAATTAAGCATAAATATAAGTATCTGTAAACAACTCCTACCTTTTTATTTTGTAAGGAGATTTTGTAAAGCGTGGTAGCTTAAACTTTTGAAAAGATAGCCCACGTTAAATTACGGGAAAATAACTTTATATTCTCAGTGACAGTCTAAACAAGTCTTAACTTTTTTCTTGATCTCTCAGCAAAAATCACGTAGTTTTAGTTACGATCATGTATCCAAAAATCAATAAAACTTTGAACAAATTCACATCGAAATGTGGTTTGGGTAAATACGAACTAAAATGGAGAGACGTTTTGTTTCGAAAATTTAGGTTTTTAGCGCCGCTATCATTACGTATCGAGGAATTCATTCTTGACAAAACAAATTTGTTTGCAAATAAATACCCATTTCGGCGAGGAAGGGAACCACAGCAGAGTTAGAAATAACTATGGTATTTTTGTGTCGAAAGGAAAAAAAGATGCTACATTTATTTTTAACTTTGAACCTGTTTGTGGAACATAATTAAAAATGTAAAACCGGCACTTGCACAGCAACAAGAAAAACAACAAGAGAAATTTATTTACCTCCTATTTGATAGTTTACAATAATATTTGTTAGTTAATTAGTGGTTAGGTGCTGATTGCCTGGAATAACCATAACGGCTATACAAGCCAGCCAACCAGAACTCTTGTACAACAAAAGAATGCAAGAAACTGATGTTGCAAATTATGACGTAAAATCAAGTTATTTTTACATAAGTAAAATATTTAACGCGTTCTTAACCAAAAGCCATCAGTCTTCTCTATAGATATAACTAGAAGTGAAAATTTACGTCAAACATGAAACTGGTAGGGAAGACATTGCCCCAAAATAGACGCGCCGGAAATGGAGCAATCCAGCGGTCTGGGACCACAGGCAGTTCCTAATAATACTGCCCGTTACTAGAACCCAGATCAGTAAATTCGGATGGGACAAAAAAATTTGAAATAACGCTGGCAAACTGAAATGCAAATTTTAGAAAAACAATTCCAATTTAGTATAGTTGTCAGAGTTTTGCATACATAAAATAAAGGCTTTTCACTCTATCTGTAGCGGTCTGATTTTCAAAACAGCTATATAATGAATGAACTCTTTGACTTTTTGAGGTTTAGAACATTTCATAGTCAGTTGCCAATTAAAATAGCCGAAAATTTCAGTCAGCGTATTTAAGAAGAAGGCATATTTATAGGACCCTCGATTATTTCCAAGCTTTTAAATCAGATCAGGCACAAACCGTTTAAGGCTAATGAATCTTCTAATAGAAATGTTCTTTTAAAATAGCACAGTCGGAACAAACTGGACTTTCCTTTAACCGAGAAATGATATTTGTCCCACGTATCTACCTGATCGACTAGGCTTTAGAAAGAAAAAATATAAAATTCTATGACTGATCACATTCAAACGGCGAACAAACTTAGGCTTTTAAATCCAAATTGTTCTCCTTAGAAAGATTTCAGTACACCCTGCTAAGCTCAAATTGTCGTTTATTTTTGATATTACTAAATAGTATTTTTTCTCTGCGCTGAGAACGTATGCCGAATCACGCACACATCACAACAACGTGGTCTGATTTTTTTGTTTTTGTTATAGTGATCGTTGTGGAAGTGATATAATTTTGAACATAATTATATACGCGTGTTACCTGCGTTATGTATATATCAGCATACATAAGATTACAGTGAGTACAGTACTGGCCCAAGTTCACAGCTTTCAAATATTTTTCAAAGTGGGCCTATGACGCTGTAACGGTGGCGGATTTATAATCAATATAAATGAACTTCGGCGCGAGGCTTTAAGTTTTACGTAATTCATGTCTTTTTATCCATCACAAACTGCAATATTGCGCTTTTATTTATTTTGGTTGTTAACAAAAATGTATACAACACCCAACGTTTGCAGCCCTTTGAATGATAAAAATAGACGCAAGTAAGGCCTGCGGGGCTTCTCCAACCTTCTCTTTATGAAATCACGCAACCCTTTATGGAGCCGGTCCTTTTATATGCCAATGCATAAACATCGTTATGATCTCAAAGATTTTAAAATAACTGAGGTGAAGTTAAAACTTAGAATTTGGAGATACAAGGTTAACAGTCTAGTTGTTATTCAGTGTTTGTCGCGAGCGACTTCATACAATAATCAAGGCAGATGATGAAGCGAGATGTTCATTGATTCAACTCCCAAAATTCTGTAATAAAACCGCCCGCAGCTGTTTTGCGCATATGATTTGGCACAATAAACTTGAAAGTTGACGCAGCTTCGCAAGAGATCGAAAACCTAAAAGGGGCCTAATGTTATAAATAGCACAATCTTATATTGGCGCCGGGTTGAACCAGTCACAAAAAAGGTATGATCTGGCATCGAACTGACGTAACCTTAAAGTTTCATTTTCTAGCTTCCATATTTTTCTTAACTTGCTGTCTGACTGATGAGATGGGTTAAGGTGCTTCTTTAATTTTGCAAAAAAAGGGATCCGTATTTCTTCACAAAGCGATCTAACACCGCGGCAAGACAAATATCTTAGAACTTACAGTTATAATTTATAGATAAGTACATCCCATACAACCAGAGCTCTCAAGTTCAGTGGGACTTTTTCAAAGATTGAATTTTTGGTCGCACATGTGCCCAAAGCGAATGCTTATTCTATATGGCCACGGAAAATTTTTGATCCCTGCTCGTGCTCCTGGAACTCCATCAGTTTCTTAAAACCAAACAAGCACTGATATAGCCAGTTTTCAAGTAAGAACTCAAATAATACATATTAAAATCAAGGAAGGCATTTTGTTTTAACGTTACGAGCAGTTTGGAAAGCTAAAAAGTTGTAGTGTTACCTGTAAGAAAACTTCCAGTGCGTGAGAAATGCTCATTTCGCCGTGAGAGCGTTGAGGTTTTCGGTTTTGTTTCCATGGCTTTTGTTTAGATTAGGTTTTCGGTTTTGGCACCTAACAACTGCAGTTTCTCTGTTATGGTGTATTTTGCGGTTTGCAGATTTTTCTTTATTTAGCATTTTGTTTTCGGTTTTCTAAAAATAACTTGTAAAGGGCACTGTATGTGTTTTCCGACAGGTTCCCGTTATCAATCGCAACACTTCACAAAAACAACAGAAGTATCAACAAATATTATCTTTGGAGAAAGGACACGATGTTGAAGAGCGATAAGGTTCAATAATCGACTTATTATAAGTAAGGACTTATTATAAGTAAGGGTAAAGGTGAGGGTAAGGGTGAGGGTGAGGGTAAGGGTAAGGGTAAGGGTAAGGGTGAGGGTGAGGGTAAGGGTAAGGGTAAGGGTGAGGGT